>PVHY01020795.1:0-24913 GCA_004024945.1 Uropsilus gracilis
CCCCCACCCCTGCATGCCCATGTCCCCTGCAACCCCCCAACACCCCCACACTCCACTCCCCCTCCCCTACCTCGTTTCAGGACCAAACCAACCTCTGCCCTGCACTGTCTTCCCTTCCCAGCATCCCAGTCCTGTCACTGGGACTTGCATCCCAGGGCACCACCGGTCCTGTTTTATGCAAAGGCAGCGAGGGAGAACCCAGCGGAACGTGGAGGGGGTGATGCCTTCTCCTCCCAGGTAATTCTTCTCCTGTGGCCTGAAGCTTTTGTCAGTCAGCTCTGTCTTTGGCACCAGGCTTTCAAGATCACAGGACATGCGGGCAGGCCACAGTTTGGTGAGGTCTGTTGGTGTTTGAACTGGGCTCCAAGTAGTCTGAGAGCTCAGGCTACCTCAGGAGGGACTTCCTGCTTCAGAGTTATGTCATCACCCCGCTTGTATTTGTTGGGAAGGCTCACCAATGTGACTCCATTTTGTTAAAACCTCCATTTTGAAACCAGTGTCCTCTCCCTGCCCTCAGTGGAAAGTATCCGCCATGGCTGGCTGGTCCAACATCCTGTTTCTCCCTCCCATATTCCTGGTTGTTCCTGACAACAGTATTGTCCACCTGATAGATGATGGACATCAGCATTACTGGAAGTTATGGGAATGTGTCCCCACATTGTGGGAATGTGGGAATGTGTCCTGTAGTTACAGAAACATGTCCTGTACCTGCTTGCTTGCTTCACAGTGGGGGTTGGTGGTGGTGGTTGTCACATATAAAAGGTTGTCACAGAGACTGCCCGGGGTCTCTCTTGCCAAGCTGGCTTGGGGACCCTGGTGCACCAGTAATCAACCTGCAGCCTTTAACTTCAGTCGGAGTCCTTGTGTCTTGTTGAGCGGCCCATGAGTCACAACAGTGTTTGCTGACAGCACACCCGCTGGATGGAGGTTGTTTTCTCTACTGTTGATTTTTTGTTTTAGAGACTAAGTCACACTATGTTGCCTGGGGTAGTCTCAACCCCGTGGACTCAAGTGATCCCCTGCCTCAGCCTCCCAAGTAGCTGGGATTACAGGTGTGTGCCACTGTGCCCAGCTACTGTTGGCTTTTATCTAAAACTCCGAGCAATAACTAATCTACTGATTATACTTATAGGAAGCCTCCAAAGCTTTACCTTTTGTATAGATGTGGTTTGATTCTCAAGGAAAACAGATGACAACGTGATTTTCTTTCTACCAAAAACTGTAGATGTCCCATTCTGTGGTGGAATATTTTCTGTTGTATCTTGTTCCAATGATACCCATTTTTAAGGCTCTTGTTTTAATCCTCCTTTGCTTGAAACCCCTCTTGTGGTCCCAATCTCTAATTATGGCTTTTCTGATTACATACTTAAGAACTAAAGAAACTAAAGTGAAAAATGTAAATATAAATGTACTTAGCATTTAGACATATAGGTAATATTTCTATAACTATTCAGTGTCTTAAATTATAAGATTAAAACATATGCAAACATATATAGAACATATATAGACCATTTAAATATAATAGAAGATGGATGGATGGATGGATGGATGGATGGATGGATGGGTAGATAGATAGATAGATAGATAGATAGATAGATAGATAGATAGATAGATAGATAGATAGATAGATAGACAGATGAGCTAAAAGAGAGAACAAGGACTGTCAGAATCAAGGTAACTCGAAAATTAGAAAATAAGCCAGGCATCATCTCTTTCTCTGTATCTGTCTTCGTCTGTGTCTCTGTCTCTGTCTGCCTGTCTTTCTCTCAGGGGTAGTAACATGATTACTTAGTTCATTGTCTGCTTATGTATGTTCCAGCCTCTTCTGTCTTCAGGCATTTCAGGAAAACAGTAGGGGACAGTTCACTGCACTTCCAGCCACTGTCTTATGACCCAATAGCTGCACCACAGTTCTTGATCCCTAAGACCTTCCAACACCGATGTCTATTAGTGACATCGACTCCATGTCTAATGAGAACAGGCAGTCATTTCAGAGCTATGGTGGTGCTCTTACCCTTTCTTGGAGGTATAAACAGAGAGGCATCATGGAACATGGATGGCACAATAGCCACATACCCTGCTTATGTCTATAAGGAATAGCCAAAAGTGTCTCTACATGGCATTTAACGACCTTATCGATGAGTCACAGTCCATAACTATCAACATCATCCTTCTCCTCCTTCCCTGACCCTGAGCTGGTGAATGGCACCACCATCCATACAGTTCTCCAAGCTGGAAACTTCTATGCCAATCCCACATCCATTTAGACTTCAAATTTAGTCAATCTGCTTCCCAAACATTTCTTCATTTGCCTGCCTTCATCCTTCCAGCACTATCTCAAATCATGTTATTGTCTACTCTTAACTCTCTCTCCTCAGTAGTTTTTTAATTGATTTTTCTCAATCTGTTGTTCCTCCTTCCAAATAGTCCCATCTGGCTTTCAGATGTAGTTGGTCTTGTTACTCTCTGCTTAAAACCTTTCAGAAGTGCCCCCAGAATTCAAACCCTCCACGTAGAAAAAGGAACATTCTTATACTGCTGGTGGGAATGCAAACTGGTCCAGCTGTGGTAAGCTGCATGGAGAACCCTCAAGTTACTGAAAATGGAACTATCATTTGATCCAGCAATTCTACTGCTGGAAATCTACCCAAAGGACACCAAAACACTAATTCAAAAAGACACCTGTACTCTTATGTTTATTGAAGCACTATTTACAATAGCTAGGATATGAAAACCACCCAAATGCCCCAAAACAGATAAATGGATAAAAACAGTTGTGGTATATTTGCACAATGGAATATTATTCAGCAATCAAAAAGATATGCACATCATTTGCATCAATATGGATGGAGCTAGACAGAATCATGCTAGTGGAAGAAAGTCAGAAAGAGAAAGGAAAATACCAGAGGGTCTACCCCAACAAATAAGAGGACAAGAAAAAGTTAAAACTAACAAACTGGCAACAGAATTAGCACATACAGGAAGGGATGGGAAGGGTAAAATCAGGGAAGGGATGAGCACAAGATATTAAGATGATGGTTCACGGGTGACATGGTGGTCGGAGAACTTTGGAGTATACAAGGATGTAAAAAATATATGTGTGTGTAATCAATAAAAATTTTTAGGTCGGGCATGGTGGCAAATGCCTGTAAGCAGCAGCCTAGGAAGCTGCGGCTGGGACCAGGGATCACAGTTCGAGTCCCACCCACTGGGGGCACATAGAGAGACCTAGTTCCAAAAAAACATAGCTGGGCATGGTGGCACATGCCTGTAATCCCAGCTACCTGAGAAGCTGAAGCTGGGGATTGCTTGAGTCTGTAGTACCCTGAGTAACGTGAGCCTGCAATTCCACAGGCAAAAATAGCGAGACCTAGTCTCCAAAAAAAATTTTTTTAATTAATTTAAAAAGAAGCAAACCTTCCAGCTCCCAGCTTCTGCCTGCCTCTCCAGTCTGACTGCATGACTTCACAGAGATCACTTGTGAACAACTGACATCTCAAAGAAGCCACCATTTTCTAGTCTCTTTTGCACATGCCCAGTTTTGCCCATCCAGCGCCTCTTCCAGGACACTTCCCCTGAGCTTCCCTACTCCACATCAATTGTGTTTGCTGTACACGCTTACAAGGGAATTAGGATCTCCATAGTTCTTATAAATGCCTGCTTCCTTATCTGTACACGCCACAAGACATCAGTTCCTTAAAGGCAACGACGGCGTCTCACTGATAACTGTGCTTGGCAAACACTCAATGCAGCATCATTGAATTAAAACAATACATGTTTAACTATCAACTATCACTGTACATAGATTTCCCGTCTTCTAGAGATACTTCTTTGTTAGTGCAGTGATTGCTAACTTTTATTTATTTATTTATTTATTATTTTTTGGTTTTTTTTGAGACCAGGTCTCGCTATGTTGTCTGGGGTAGTCCCAATCCCGCGGGTTCAGGTAATCCCCAGCCTCAGCCTCCCAGGTAGCTAGGATTACAGGCACCCACCACAGTGCCCAGCTGCTTTTTCAAAACCAGGTCTCACTATGTTGCCTGGCGTTAGTCTCGAACCTGTGAACTCAAGCGATCCCTGGCCTCTTGCCTCCCAGTGTTTGGATTACAGGTACCCACAACAGGACTCAGCTGCTTTTTTGAGACCAGGTTTCACTATGCTGCCTGGGGTAGTCTCGAACCTGTGAACTCAAGCGATTTCGGTCCTCTCTCCTCCCAGCACTGATTGCTAGCTTTTATAAAGGAGATTCATAAGCTGCATCTCATTGGTTCACCCCAGTCTTGGCATAATGCCAAGAACGGCTCATTCACTTAAGAAGGAAACAGGGTTCAAAGATATTAAGTGACTTGCTAACTGGCAAGTGGTTAAGATGCTTCCTACTGGGAAAATTCATAAATGACAGCTGGGGATCAGGCACTGACTTCCCGGAGCAGAGAAAGTGTGTGAACGGGCATGTTCCAGGGGAAGACACTCAACGAGTAGGAGATTTGGGACTGTCACTCGGGAGACAGTGACACTGCCAAGGAGACAATAGGAGGAATATTCCAGGCACTTGCCATTGCCCCTTGGACCGCAGGAGGGGGAGACTGTCAGAGTGGCTGCTGAGGCCCTTAGGTGACAACTGATGCTTCTCTCTAAGGGCAGCGCATTTAGCTGGGCTGAGCAAGGATTTGCTTCAACATGAGCTCAAAAAGCAGCTAAATGTCACAGGCCAGGGAAGAGTTAGGTACAGGGTGACCTGATTTTCTTGAGAACCTGACATGGTAGGCCAAGCAGAAGGAGGATACCAAGGATCAGGGAAGATGCTAGAACATAAATATAAAACAGGCTAAGTAGCTGCTGTCTAAGAGGGATGAGGTCATGGGGTACTGTGTGAAATATGTATTCCAAGCACCATTCAGAGCCTCCTTGCAGCAACAGCAGTGTGTGTGTGTGTGTGTGTGTGCATTTTATTGCCAGGACATCAAAGCACTTTTAGCATCAACAACAACAACAACAAAAAGTGCTTCAAACAAAGGGGGAGAAATGCAGGGGAAAAAAAGCCTGACTCCATTAAGGAAGATTATACCCAGAAAAAGCAAGCCGCTGTGACAGATGCACATCTCCATTTGTTTCAGCAGTTGTACAGAAAAGAAAAGAGTGACATCAAAAACGAAGAGCTACCAACAAACAGCTTTGCCTCTGGGCAGATTGCAGACAGCCGGCAGTTTCTCTGGGACCAGGACTTGTGGCTGAATAAACCCTCCTGAAATGCTGACAAAGTCGTGTTAGCAGCTAAATAGGTTGCATAATTGATGTAACCAAGTGTCAATTTAAGATCTGTGTTCCAGGGTTCCACTGCTGAAATGAACACTGGTGTGGCTGACTGTGGAAAACGCGATTCATTCCAGCAGCAGAGAAACCAAGGACTTTACCTAAAGGGTGAGAACCACAACTCCCTAAAGGAAGTGCTTTCACTCCCTCACCCATCTTGTATCCATGACAGAATTTCCAGTGATCCCAAACTCTTCAGCCAGGCTTCCAAATCCCCCCATCTCTGTTCTGGCTCCACACAGTTGCATGGTGGCCGTGGGCTCCTTCTGGACCCAAATCCAAGAACAGATTTGACCTGAGATATAAATAATTGGAAGAACCCTCAGTCCTGGTCCTCCCACCCCCAACCTTGTGAAGGTTGCTTTGAAAGTCCAAATCCTGTGCAGGATAATGGACTCCTCATTGTCCCCAAGGTCGTGTTCTTATTCATCTTCTGCTACACCATGTCCCTCATTTATGGTCCGTTAGTTTTATCAGTAAAATGTCTCCATCGTCCCCTGCCCCCATCACCTACTCCAAGTCACCACCACCTGTCTCCAATCTGGGTCACTGCACATTCTCCTAATGGGTCTCTGGCTTCCACTCTTGCCCCCAACAACCCACTCTCTTCACGATAATGGAATTCTTTTTGTTGTAACTTTCAATAGACATTTTAAAGCTCCCCCCACCGAGAGTGCAGTATAATATCTCATGAAGACTCAGCTATATTTTTGTGGCAGATGTAAAGGATAGGTCTCCCCCAAATGTGCCTCTTTGGCATGTAGACTGTTTCAAGCTGAGGTCACTCAAGGGCCTGCAGGCTCATGAGAAGCTTTCATCTCTCCCTTAACTACCTACAAGATAGAAAACTGGGAGCCATATCCAGCCATATCCAAAATCATTACCAGAAATAACCTTTCTATTGAAAAATCTATCTCGTTACAGAGCATCTGGTTTTTGCTGTGTGATTGCCCTGTTTTCATCAGATGAGTTCCCTTCCTCTCTCCTTGCTCCAGGCTTCCATCCTTACCTTAGGACAGATTCCCCCAGTTTGACTCATTATCTTTGGGATCCACTTGTCTGTGTAGATCCTTTATAGATTTGTAATTAAATTTGTTTTTTTTCCCTACTAATTTGTCTGATGTGGAGTTGACTGCTTGACCAGCCCAACAAGAACTCAGGTGAGTGAAGGGAAATCCTTTCTCCTCCCCAGCAATGCCAATCTCAGCCATCTCTGCATCTCACCCATAAACGCTTATGTGTTACACATCTCAAACTAACACCACCTTTCTTTTAACCTAAGAATCACACTATTATCACACCTAAGAAAATTAACTATGGTTATTTAATATTATCGAATAATAAGTCTGGATTCAAATTTCCCTCACGTCCTCAAAGGTCTCTTTTCTTTTTTCTATAATAATAATTTTATTTATTTAGATATATTTTATATCTTCATGTTTCCCAGGGTTCTCCCACCACCTTATCACCCATAGACCATCATTCTGATCCTCCATGTTCCTCCCCTCCCTGACCTCTCTCAATCCCCATCCCCAATTGTATGCCTTAGTTTGGTTGTTAGCTTGTTTTGACTTTTCCTCTTGGCCTTTTGTTTATTTCCCCCATATGTCATCTATAAGTGAGATGCCATCTATAACATCTGGTTTCTGCCTCTTTCTTTATGACTTCTTTCTGCTAATATGATTCCTTCTAGGTTCATCCATGTTATCTCAAATACTTTAAGTGTATCATTTTTAATTGATGAGTAATATTCCACTATGTATATATACCACATCTTTTTCATCCATTTGTCTGTTTGGGGGCATTTGGGTTGTTTCCATGTCCTCACAATTGTAAATAGTGCTGCAATAAACATCCAAGGATAGATGTCCTTTTGTATAAGTGTCAAAGATCTCTTTTCACAATTAGTTTGTTGAAATGAAAATCCAAACTCGATCTCTACTATGTGTTTGTTTTGTTTTTTAAGGCTCTTTTATTCTAGAACAATTCCTCCCTCTTTTATTTATCCCATGCCATTGATTGAGCTCTTTAAAATAGAAATCATATCAGGGTATTTATTACTCAAAACCCTCTAACAGTTTCCCTTGCAATTAAAATAAAACCCAAGTTCCAGCCCTAGCCACTTCTCAAGTTTCTCTCATCACTTATTCAATTTAGCCCAGCCCCAGCGGCCGTGTTTGAACATGATCAATTTGTCTCCACCTGGGATTATGCACTTGCTGTTTCTTCTGCCTGCACAGATTTCTCTTCCCCACCACGCAGACACCCAGATCTGAGTAGAACCAGCTCCTTCTCCTCCAGTCATAGCTCATATTGCTAACGCCTCACACATAGACACCTCCAGATAACACATTCAGAAATTAGGTGTTTTCCCTCAGGTCATTCGCTGTTGCATCACTTGATCTTTATTTCTTCATGGAGCTCATTCCGATCCAAAATTATATTATTTTTGTTTGTTTACCTTAAACAACACATTGAAGTAAGAAATTCCCCCTTACATGCCTCGGGAGAGGAGGGCTGCAGAGTTGGGGCATCGGCTTCACAGCAAATCTGCAAACTGAGGGAGAGATGATCTGCAAAGTCCATCAGTGGACGTTTACCCATATTGAGAAACTTCTTTACTGACGGTGGCTGGGAGCAAAGCCCCCTAAGCCAGAAAGCAGGGCTATGGGCAAAGAAGCAGCAGATTGGCAAGGAGAATGGACTGGAGGGGGCAGCCAGCAACGAGAAGACTCCGATAGACCTCAAAAGAGCACAGACTGGCTGCCGAACACAAAGCTAAGACTGAAAACCGACAAGCGTGGTTCGCCGTGACCCAGGAACACAGTCCTTCAGCCAGCAAGAGGACACAGCCAGAGGAAGAGACCAATGGACTAACACAGATCAACAAACAACAAGGAGAGAGGAGTCTGAGGGAACGGAGAGGGGTGGGAGGAAAGAGGGAAGGCATACCAGCACCCATTTACCGATGTAAAAAGTTTAAAGAATGAATAAGATATTTAAGTAAATTTTAAAAGGAAAAAGAAATTCCCTCTTAAACCTCAATTAAACCTCAAGACACAGCAGCCATGAAATATGGAGCCCAGGTAGCCCTATTCACAACCCACAAAGGTAACAGTCAAGGGCTGTTGGTGCCACAGCCACGCCACGTATACAAAGAAGAGGGAAGAAAATGAAAGGGGGATTTGCTGAAATTTCTTGGGCAGGAGTTGTTGCTGTCTGGAGCAAGGCTATTCCTCACACCCCCCCCCCAAGGGGATGGGGATGGAGAGTGCAGGGTCCTTGACACCTAGGGAGAGCTTTAGGGGCCACTCAGAGAACTAACCGTGGGGTCTCCCCTGTTGATGAGAGGGGAGGAGGGCTATCATATATTGGACCTGTGCCTGACTCTCGCCTTGAAGAACTAAAGTGGTTAGCCTGGGGAAACAGAACAGAGGAGTCTGTTCTGGGTTCGTACTGCAGTTCTAGAGCCACTGTGTGGAGAGATGCTGACAGTCACCTATGAATCAGCATGAACCGGGAGAGGAAAGAGTTATCCTTGGTTCAGGCAACAAAGGTCCCAGAGGTTGCAAGAAGCGGAAAGAATTTTAGGCCCTGAGGATTCAAGGGGGAAGAGCAAAGAGCCCCTCACTTAAGATGCACCTCTCTAGGTCAGAGAGTGAGTATCCAGCGAGTGGACTCACCCAAGAGTCAACTGCCAGACCCAAGGAAAGCAAAAGCTGCAGTTTAGAAAGAAGAGCCTCACTGCTTCACCACCACCCCCCAAACACACACACACACACACACACACACACACACACACGTGTGTGTGTGTGCACGTCCCACCCTCTGAAAAGAGGAAAATACCAGCCAGGAACAGGTGAGAAGTGGAGAAGATCATGAAACCAGACATCGGAAGCTGAACCTCCCTTTCCCTGGAGTCAGGGATCCGTTGACAAACCAAGACTGAGAGGTTTTCATTCAAACTTTGGGAGAAGTTGAAGCATTTGATCATTATCTCGCACTCAGTCTTCGGGTTTTGTTACCACTGAAAGTGATCAGAGGATTGCAGGCGTGAACAGAACAATGCAGAAACCGCCCCTTCCCTACGCTCTGCAGCCATCTTGAAAGTGCAGTCTCCAGCCTTTCTGTGAAAAGAGAAGGGAGGGGGGAATCCAACTGGAAACTCATCTCCTCAGCTCAGAAATGACGCACTTCACTTCCACTTAGATTCTATGGCCAGAGCTTGTCCTGTGAACGCACCTGGAGACAGCAGGCTGAGAGGGGTGGTGTCTGGTGGGCAGCTGCATTGCAGCAATACCTCTGCAGCAGGGAAGTTTGTATCCTGGAATGTTAAATAAACATCATCTAAAATAATTTGTATTTGTATTGGTGCCGGGCACGGTGGCGCACGCCTGTAATCCAAACACTGGGAGGCAAGAGGCTTGGGATCGCTTAAGTTCCCGGGCTCGAGACTACCCCAAGCAACATAGCAAGACCTGGTTTTGAAAAAGCAGCCGGGCGGCCAGGCGCGGTGACGGGCACCTGTAATCCCAACTACCTGAGAGGCTGAGGCTGGGGACTCCTTGAGTCCGTGGAATCGGGACTAACCCGGGCAACATAGCAAGACCTAGTCTCAAAAAAAAAAAAACAAAAAGAAAAGAAAAAAATCACTGTTCTGCTCTTGACATTTACAATGAGAATTTTCTTCAAGGGACTGGAATACCAGATACCGTCCACCCAGACGATGGTCTTGAGGGGCCTGCATGGGGGCTGGAGCTCAGGCTCCACCAGGGTCACCAGTAGTGAGCCCCGAGCAAGGGACTCAAAGAGTCTATGACTTAGTCTCCTGGTCTATAAAATGGGAGCAGCAAATGTCCCTACCTCAGAGGATCATTAGGAGGGATCAACAAGCTACTACACACAGAGCGTGCCTTTAACAAATGGAATTCCTTCTAGATGCCAAGTGCAGAGACGTAGGCTAGAAAGTGACTGGGACATTTCAAAGTCTATCCATGGGAGCTGTTATTATTTTTTCTGGAGGTATGTATTTTATTTAGAATATACACATACACAAATATACACAGCTTCCATAAGAGTTTTGAGCTGTAGATGGTTTGAAAAGCACATGAACAAGCTGCTACTGCAACTTCTATTATTTTAACAATCCTGCATCTTCCTCTTTGTCGCAAGAGGAGCTGACAGTCCAGGGATGCTGTGACGCCCCCCTGTGGCAGGTGGGGGTATAGCAGAGAAAGTGATGAAAGCCTTTCCCTTCCCTTTCATTTTTCTTACAACCTTCTTCACATGTGTGTAATTGTTGATCCCCTGATGTATGGCCCTTCCTCTTCCCTCTCTCCCCCACATCCTCCGGTCACTCTAACTCCCCTCTCCCTGCAATGTGTTGGTCGGTAAAGTTGTTGATCAGTTGGTCATTGTTTGACTCATCGGTCTCTTCCTTTATCTCGTAAATGTTCTTTACATATGTGACCTGGCAAAGAGCCTCAAAGACAATGCTGTAGGGGCTGAAGAAACAAGCCCCTGATCCAGAGACACCACCAAAGTGAGCGAAGCGCCCTTCTCTCCCATTCAGGAAAGTCACAGAGAAGAGGCCGCAGCCACACAACAGAGCTGTAACCACGAGAGTGCAGAGGAGCTGGACAAACCTCTCGCTGGAGTCCGTCCCCACCGGGGAACCCCTCTAACACCACGGGCTGAGAGTTGGAATCCCAAGGCCAGAGCCAGAACTAGAAGGCTTAAAAGCAGCACCACGGACAGACACCAGAACGGAGGAGACAGCCAGCATGAACCGGGAGGAGTGAATCCCAGTGACCACAAGGGTCTGGAGAAACAGAGACTGGTCAGCGTCACCACAGGAAATGCCACAATAAAGGAGCCTGAAGAGCAACATCAGACACCTGCCCTACAAGACGTCCCACATGAGCTCGGACTGGCTACCCGCCTCGGAGTTACCCTTATACACTTAAACAGCCTGAACCAACGAGTCACAGGAGTTCAGGTCCTTTCACTCTTGAGGGCCTGTGGGGAGGGGATGAGAGAGAATCTCTCTCTCTCACACACACACACACACACACACACAGTGCACATCCATACTCTACCACTCACACCCACACCCCACAGCGGGAGCTGAGCTTCTGTGAAAAGCACGAAAGACACAGAGCTCTCACGAGGCAGAGGGCAGAGGGCCAGGGCCCACCGTGGGCAGACGGAAGCGCTAAAGATAACTGTGAGCAACCACCAGGGTCAGGGAGCCCGAGGAGGCACCGGCAGAAAACCAGCGTGTTCACCACCACCAGGACCTGGGCTCTGAGGACACTGGGGTTACCCAGAGAGCAACGCGCGGCCCTCACCCAACAGAGGGGCCAGATCACAGAGCTCTCTAGCTAGCAGCTCTAGCAGTGCAAGGAATGACCAGGACCAGGCCCAAGAGGGGGCCCAGCAGATGCCAGGACCCTCCTAAGACACACCCTTACCTCAAGGCATGGACCTGGGGGGAGTGAGCAGACAGCAGTGCTTTCCCGGGGAGAGACTGTGTGTCTCCTAGGGGTTCTGTTTACCTGGTTCCCTTGGCATGAGCTGGATCTGAATTTTTCTTCCCGTTCCTCAAAAGTTGGAAACCAACTTTTGGTTGGTTTCCATTTTGTCGGGAGCAGCGTGTGGGAGAAGAAGAATGAGATGGAAGAGGCTGATAACGATCAGCAAGACCAGCTCCCAGAGCGAGACTTGGTGAGCACAGTCAAGCCAGCTTATTATGGGCTTAGGGTCCTTCTATATCTTGGCAAAGAATGATCACAATGAAGGCAATAAGGAAGGAAAAAAACCAGGATCCTGTGGTATGTGGCATGTGGAAGGAGGATGGGGATTCAGGAAAAATACCTGTGGGAGTAAACACGTTCATCTTCCAGGGACACGTCTCTTTGGTGGGACATTCCTAGGAGGTTAGGGGGCTGTTATCACAGATAAGAGACTTGCCGGTAACCATCTCCGTTGTGCCAGCGAGGAGGAGAAGAGATAAGATGTTCCTTTATCTAAGGCATGTCTCTTTATTTATTTTTTACTCCCCACACCATTTCCCTCTGGAAGGGAAGGGGTAAGTCTCCAGACCCCAGTTCAGGATGGACTGTGGTTACTGGGGTGGCTGCTACAACCTGTGGAGCACTGCTTTTCTGGAACTATCTTTCCCCCACAGAGCAGTGGATAGATAGGTTCCCCCACAACCAAAACACATCTTTCTATTAAGAGGTAAAAGGTCCTGTTTGGGACTGAAACATATGGGGGGGAGGGTAAAGTCAGGAGAGGGATTGGCGCAAGGAATCATGGGGAAGGTTCATGGGTGATGGGGTATACAATGATGCAAGAAAAAATATATAATCAATAATATATTTTTGGTGGGCATGTGACTCAAGTTGGCCCATTTGTGCTCTCTGCCTCATGGTTTGGAGGTTTTAATCTGAGAAAGATGATTGCTAGTTTCCGGAAGTATTGGCAGATTTCCAGAACAATGTCTTCCAAAGTACCCAGGAGCATGATAAGCCTCAAACTGATGCAAAATGCAAAAAATAAATAAAGAGAAGTCCTTCTATTCTTACATGGAATTGATTTTTCTATATAATGTCATACATTTTTATATGTGGTGAGGGACTAATTCCTAATAACCTACGGAATGGTCTTAAATTCCTGAAATAGCGTTGCCAAGCTGGAGTGATTGTTACAAGAATGTTCTGAGGACTCTGATTTGATTTTCTGCTGAGGAAGCTGTCTGCCAGGGAAGCTGGCCATGGAGTGGAGTTCTCACCATGGAGGCCCCCAGATATATCGCTGAGATTCCTGCAATTTGGGGTAATGACATTTTATTGTCAATCCTTCATCAGCATCGTTTTGAACTGACTGTGGGTTTTAATGGCATAGTTACATTGATCATTAATTATAAATTGCACTAATTATAAATGACTGTTGATTTGACTGATTATTTTGCTTTGTAATTATCAGTTTAGCTGATTGTGGTTGTGCATAGTGATCTCTGAAGATGATGATTTCCGAATAACTTGGTTTTTAAAAGGATGTGTTGTCATTCAAATAAGGATTGCCACATATGATCCCCTTATAATTTCATTAATATTTGATAATTCATCTACCACTGACTTTTCTCCTCTGGAAATTGGGAATGACTGAAAGGTTACAGGGTTATTACTTCTCTTTTGTGAATCACAGTAAAGAATTTGAAGGACACACAAATAGCTGATGTTAAGTCCCTAGGGATTTCCTTTTACTCACCTTTCCAGAGATCTCATTAAGCCAAGTCCTTTTGTGAGTCTGTGAATGTAAACAGCAAGGCCTCCTTTGAAACTAGCTTGGGTTTGTTTTTGTTACTTATATCAAGTATTATTAAGTAATATTAAGTAATTGCATTAATATTAAGTTATTATTAATGTTATTATTAATATTAATTAAAATTAAGTAAATGCATTTTTAAGTAATAAAGTCATTATAGGTTAGATAGGAACAAAAAATACTAAGGGTAATTACAGTCACCCCCTTGCCTTCTGGATGCTAAAGAAGTCATGTTATCTGGAATAAAGACATTCTTATTTCTTCTTTGGCCATGCATGTACCTTTTATTTCTTTCTTTCCTAATTCCCTGACCAGAGATTCAGTGCAGTGTTGATTAGAAGTGGTGAGAGTGCTGGGCTTGGAGGCATGTGCCTGTAATCCAGCGCTGGGAGACTGAGGTCAGGGATCACTTGAGTCCACGGGTTTGAGACCTAGTCTCTAAAAAAAAAAGTGGTGAGAGAAGGTGGGGGTGTATTGAGATCAAGTGAGTTCACAGTGTCAAATCCACTATATCCTGATCTTAGTGGGAATGCATTTAGCTTTTTTTCATTAGATGTGTTATTTGTTCTGGGTTTTCTCTCAAATGCCCTTGTGTAGTTGAAAAAGTTTTTTTGTTTTGTTTTTTTTTTTGAGACTAGGTCTTGCTATTTTTGCCTGTGGAACTGCAGGCTCACGTTGCTCAGGGTACCACAGGCTCAAGCAATCCCCAGCCTCAGCTTCCCAGGCAGCTGGGATTACAGGCGCACGCCACCATGCCCAGCTATTTTGGGGGACTAGGTCTTGCTAAGTTGCCCCAAGCGGAACTCGAATCGTAAGCCCCAGCCCTAGCTGCTTCATAGTCTAAAGCTTACAGGCACGCGCCACCATGCCCAACTCCAGAAATTGAAAAAGTTTATTCTGATCTTGGCTTTTGAGAGTTTTCCTGCATCTATTGAGCTGATAATATAATTTTCCTTTCTGATTTGGTCACAGAGTGAATGACACAGACTGATTTTTTTTTAAGGGTAAACCAAGCCTGCATTTGGTCATGATTTACCAATTTTATATATTGTTGGATTTGACTTGCTACAATTTTAAGAATTTCTGCAAATATGCTACTGAGGGATATTAATCGATATCTTTTTGATATTGGTCAAATTTCTTTTCTTGTAAAGTCTTGTCCTAGCTTTGGCATTCAGGTAATATGGACCTCAAAGAGTAAGTTGGGAAATATTCCATCCACTTGAATTTTATGGAAGAGTTTGTATAGAATTGGGATTATTTCCTTCTTAAATATGTTATCATTCCCCAGTGAAATCATTGGGACTATAGGCATGCGCCACCACGCCCGGCTTTCTACAGAGATGTTTTAATGATAAATCTAACTTATTTAATAGAAATAAAGCTATGTCTTCTTGAGAATGCTTTAATAGGTAGTGTCTTCCAAGGAATCTGTTCATTTCCTCTAAGTTGCTAAATATTTTGACATAAAATTATTCACATATTCCTTTGTTTTCTTCTTAGTATCTACAGTTTCTGTCTTAGAGAGACTGCTGTCTTCTCTGGGTGAGAAAAGAGAATAGTAGGGATCCTGGGGATAGAGGGTAGAAATATAACATTCAGCTACTCCTCAGCTATGTCTGGAGTTAGATGAAAGACTGCCTCTGGAACCCTCATACCACAGTAATTCAAAATCTAATCTATAGTACCGAAAAAAAAAGCTGGATTGGAGAACATGGCTTGGAGGTGGCAACAAAGAACTTTTTTTTCCTTTGAGACTAGGTCTTGCTACGTTGCCCAGGGTAGTCCCGATGCCATGAATTCAAGTAATCCCCAGCCTCAGCCTCCCAGGTAGCTGGGATTACAGGCACTCACCACCACACCCAGCTGCTTTTTTGAGACCAGGTCTCGCTATGTTGCCTAGGGTAGTCTTGAACCTGCGAAATCAAGCGATCCCTGGCCTCTTGCCTCCCAGTGCTTGGATTACAAGCACATGCCACCATGCCCGGCTTATCCAAGGAACTTTCTAACACCTTATCCCAGAATGATACAGCTACCAATCCCTCACCACCAGAAACAAACACCTCTGGGAGACAGGGGGTCCCCTCTAGGGGCCTTTCTTATAAAACTGCAGGTGAAGAAGCAGAACAGATGGCCAGTGAGTCCTTGCTGGTCTAGCATTTTCCATGCTTTTGTACACTTCTTTGCCTTTGGTGCAGGTTCAATCTCTGACTTGCTTCTGATCAATAGACTATGGCAAAGGTGCCGGGTGTGGTCACTGACTCAGCCGGATTCAGTCCCTCGACCTCCAACACACACATTCAGCCAGCAACCTGAATGAACCAGAGCAGATGCTTCCCCAGTAGAGCCACCAGGTGTGGTCACAGCCCAGCCAACCTCTTGGTCCTGGTCTTGCAAGAACCTGCACAGAGGTCCCACCAAGCCACACCTGGGCTCTTGGCCCACAGAGACGGTGGGCTATAACACATGTGTTGTCTTAAGTCGCCGAGTTTGCAGTCGTTTGTCACACAGCACTGGAAAATGAGCATAGCCGCCCTGAGGCAGATAGCTCGTGGTGGAGGAAGGTGAACACCTTCGAGTTATTCCAGTCACTGAACTCAGTCAGCACTGTCATGGAGAGGCCAGAATGTTCCTGAAGGAAGTGCAGGTGCTTCCACATGGGTCTGTGGCAGCAACAAACCTCCCCCTTCACTCTGCGCCTGACTCAGTAAGAAGAGTGAAAGGAGAGAGAATCGCTTATCAGGAGGTGACCATCACCATCCAGACGAGACAATGGTGCCCAGGAAGCTGGTAAGTAAACAGATCTGAGACAATAAACATGGAAACTGCCAGGGTGGCGAGCTGACCCAATACAAAGGGGGATGAAAAGGGGTGAAGAATGAGCCCCACCTTCCCCAGTTTGAGCTGTGGTGCAGCCACCAACACAGGATGCACTGGGAGACGGACAGCTTGGGGAGGAGTAGACATCAAGAGTTTCATTCTGTTCAGTCTGTGAGATGTCCAGGTGGAGATATCAGGTAGGGGCTGGACGTGCCAGTCTGGAACTCAGACACGTTCGGGCTAGGGAAATGAATGTGAGTCATCAAGAGGGGATGACCCGTTAGGGAGGGGACGTGGTGATTTGCCCTTCCAGCATCTCTTCCAGTTGCCCTTGGACTTGGTCTCAGCGTTCATCATGCGAATCCGATGGTGTCATCTTGCTTAAGACGATGCAAGGCAGCGAAAGGGGATTTTTCTTTTAACTTTCAATTTTACTGAAAAGCTGTTTAAATTGTAAAAGGAAAGTTATGTTAACACGTTGTACATTGACCTAGTTTCACAGAAGAAATTATATAGCGCTGATTAAATGCAGTACAATATTTGGAGAGTTGAGGAGAAACAGAGAAAATGAAGAAAATGCTGTGAAGGCATGCAGATAATTCAATTAGGGCAAATGTGTTGCTTTCAACATTGTTTCCTCAGAGTAACTGCTAATTTATATACTCAGCCTGAGATTTTAATTGCTTAAAAGGCCATTCACTAGCTGCGTGACCTTGCAGACCCCTTGAACCTTTCTGACTCTACTCTTGCTTTTTCTCTAAGGTGGACTAATGATGTTTGTACGCCTTTCCTGGAAAGGTTACTGAAAGGGCCAAGTGAGATCATGGAAAGGAAAACCCTGAACAGTTTACAGGAGGATGAGGTGGAGGTTATCAGCTCTTTAAGTTCAAGGACTATGATTTCCTATACTCCTATCCTTTCTGCCCAGCCAATTGATTGCCTAGAGTTCATTATAGGATTATTATTGGAAAGGAAAAATTGCTAAAAGGTCTCCCAGTTGCCCTCAGAATAAATTGTAGCTGGGGTCCCTTGGAGAGCAGAATCTGAATTTAAGACAGTTGCAGATAGGTCAGGAAATTGTCCAGAAAAAAAGGAGCAAAGGAAGAGGAAGGGGCAAAGAGATCCAGCCAGTGGGTAGCCAGTAGGGGCATCACTATCAAGGACAAAATTCTGAAAATGTTGGGAAAAGTACATCCTGAATGACCGCCACCCACTAGTGTTTTATGGACTCCACCCCCACATCCATGCCAAATAAATCCCAGGTGCCGGTAATTACAAATCCCATCACGCCATGACTCTGCCTTGATTCTTGACTTCTTGAAGGTGGATTGCTGGGAATTAAGGGTGACGATCAGCAGTCATGCTTAAGATAAAACTGCATGCATAGGGGCATGGAGAGGGCTTGGTTGTGCCTGCCTATAGGGAGAACCTGGAGTCGCAGCACAAGCAGTGTTGCTGATAGAACCCATTGACCAATTACTCTCTCCCCAACCCCTTTATTTTCATTTCCCTTGTAAGTAAGCCTTTTACTAACCTTTCTGTGTGTGCCTGCCCTTGAATCTTGCTTGGATTGTGTGTGTGTGTGTGTGTGTTTCTCCATCTAGTTTATTTCACTCAGCATTGTTCTTTCCAGTTCCATCAATATTGCTGCAAAGAGCAAGAGTTCTTCTTTTTTGTGTAGCTGAGTGGTATTCTGTTGTGTATATGCCACGTCTTCTTAAACCACTCAGCTTCTTTTTGGATTGTTTCCATATTTTTTTAGAGACTAGGTCTCACTATGTTGCCCAGGGTAGTCCCAAGTTCGAGACAACCCGTGGACTCAAGTGATCCCTGGTCTCAGCCTCCCAGCCCTAGGATTACAGACACATGCCATAATTTGACTGCTGTCAATAGTGCTACAATGAACACACAAGTGTATCTATCCCTTTGAATTAGCTTTGCATTCTTTAGGTAGGTACCTCGAAGTGGAACTGCTAGGTCACAGCAGTTCCTATTATTTTTTTATATTTTAGACCTATTAGTTTTTTAATATTTTAGGAAACCATACCAGGGAACTAACATTTTTATTTAGTTATTTATTTTTGATATTTACATATTTATGCATGTGTGTATATATATAATTATATGACATTATTGCATTTTCCAGGGGTCTCCACCCCCATCACCTGTAAACCCTCATCTTGTCTTCTTGTGCTCATTCTTTTCCTGATTTCTCCCTCTCCCTTCCCCCTTGCTCAGAATTTTGTTTTCAAGTGTGGGTGAGGACTCACACTAGGTCATTCAGTTTCCCTTGGGGGCTGCCCTCCAGCGGCTTGGTGCCCAAAGTGGTCGACCATGTTACACCAGCAGTGACCAACCCCCAGACCCTTCATTGCTTTGGTCACTGTAAGCACATCACAAACATCCCGGAAATATGGTCTGAGTTGCTGCCAGATTATCTGCCTAAAAGACATGAGGCTTGAACACTGAGACCTCAATGCTTCCACCACACGAGAATGGCCCAGAATGCCAGGGACCTTGTAGCTACATTGCTCAAGATGGTTTCATCATTTCTAATGGAATGACCTAGAGCAAGTCCCAAGAGCTTTTTAATCCTGATTTCTCATCTATTACGATGAGATAAATGACAAGATAAATGTCTTCTCTTAGGATTGGCATGATGGTTGCCACCATCTGCATGAAAAAAAGCCTAGAAAAGACTCGGTCCCCAAATAAACAATGCAACAACAGGAGGCTTAGAGTAGTCAATTTGGGATGGAAACTGCACA
The DNA here is from genome assembly GCA_004024945.1 of Uropsilus gracilis. NCBI lineage: Eukaryota > Metazoa > Chordata > Mammalia > Eulipotyphla > Talpidae > Uropsilus > Uropsilus gracilis. The sequence continues at coordinate 19,233 of PVHY01020795.1, forward strand.
AGACCCTGATTAAGAAAGTTGTCCCTCTGATTCAGGATAGTGACACAGTTAAAAAATCTATTGGCACCAAAATACCCTGGTGAGTGGAGTCTAAAAGACCCTGTGAGAAGAAACAAGAAGCGCCAAAAGACAGATGAAAGGAAGAAGCAAGGATAGAAAAAAGAAAGGAAAGGAAGGGAGGAGATGAGAATGGCAGACTGAGAAACCAGGCCCACATGGCCTGGCCAGGGGAAGCCCCCTCAAGAGTGAGCTGGAGGTGGCAAGGAGACATGGTGGCCGGCAGAAGACTAACTGGTGTGGAAAAAAGTGTGGCACCACAGCAAGTATAATGAGCTGGTACCTGAAAGTGGCATAATGAGCTGGTACCTGGAGGTGGCCAGGGATTTGGAAAGCTGATTTGTGCATCAATGCTTTTGCTAAAGAAGTTTGAAGAGCCTTGGATAAGTGGAGCAGCATGAGAAAGCTCGAGAAGAAGCAAAGAGAAGATGCTGGAGAAAGACTGGACATTTGCAGTGCCTGTCTCAGGCTTGGAGGGGCAAAGGGCACCATCTTGAACATATGTCTTTGGGATATTTGGGACTGAAAATGGTGACTGGGGTAAAATAACTGGCCACTGTGGCTTTAAGGACTTGTCGTTTTCCTGGTTAATTTCCCTTGTTAACAAAACCCTGTTGTTTGAACGGCTTTTGTTTGGCAACTGCTACCTGCAGGTGATACGGATCTGTGGTTTGCTGCTTAGAGGCTTCTGCCCAGTTTTGGACCCAATTTCACCACCACAATGGGGAACAGAAAATCCTTCCATGGACATGGGGACACAAAGATTGAGGGTCATTACAAGGAATCACCAGTCCTTAGAGATAAACCCAATTTCACCCTAGAGATGGTTAAATTAATAACACAGAACAGTCCCACAAAGGAATGAACCCCTCCCCTCCCAAAAGGAGATCAAAATAACAAGCCTGCCCCCTTCAAATGCAGCTCTCCATTCACCTGTGTCTATGCAGGCACCTTCTGCTTTTCTTTTTCCTAATAAACCTGCTCTTCTGCCAGGTGTAGTGGCACATGCCTGTAACCTCAGTTACCCAGGAGGCTGAGACTGGGGATCACTTCAGTCTGCAGGGTCGAGACAACCCTGGGCTACATAGTGAGACACACTCTCTTAAAAAAATAAATAGCTGGGTGTGGTGGCATGTGCCTGTAATCCAAGCACTGGGAGGCAAGAGGCCTGGGATTGCTTGAGTTCATGGGTTCAAGACTACTTTGGGCAACATAGCAAGACCTGGTCTTGAAAAAGCAGCTGGGCATGGTGGTGGGCGCCTATAACCCCAACTACCTGGGAGGTTGAGGCTGGGGATCACTTGAGTCCACAGGATCAGACAGACAGACAGACAGACAGATAGACAGATAGATAGATACGTGCCCTTCTGAATACAACTCTTGCCTAGCCTGTCTCTACAATGGTTTTTCCTTAGTAAACTCACTAACTGGGAGCTCTCCAGTAATCCTGGTCACCCAAGGACCCGCTCAGCGAATCCAACATCACGTCTGAGCACCAGAGTGCTCATTTCAACCTCATCCGTTGTGTTTTGTACAGAAGGGAAGGCAAGCCCTGTGGGGAGTGTTCCTCTGTCTCTTCCATTTGCCCCACGGTATTCATCTTCCAAGCCCTTCCTGTGTTGGGATATTCCCCCCCTTCCATAGGATGGTGACAGATTAGCCTTCCCTTCCTGGCTGCCATTCCCTGAGGGGAGTCAGTGAGGTGCCTCTCTGGCCCCCCGAGCACCTGCCAATGTGGGGAGGGGTGACGGGTGCACACTCTTGGGTGTTTCAAATCTGTGTGGGCTTCTCTCTCCATGAGCAAATGCTACAGTCTGCATTCTCCTCAGTGACCTAGAAGCAAACACCCTCCATCTACCATGACAATCAATCTTCTTCCAGAGAGCAAAGTCTAGCGCCTACGGAGTGTGGTTCTTCCCATTAAGGCAGCCATGAGCCTTCTCTTTGGAAAGTAATTATCCTGGCCTTATTATGCTACAGAACCATTTGCCCACACCCCAGCCTAGTTTTAGCACCTTCCCTTGGCCTGAAAAAAAGGCTCTGCCTGAATCAGAAGACTAAGGATGCAGTTCCTTTGGTATATTTTCCCCCAAATCCCCAAATTTCTCTTTTCTAATAGCTGTTTTTCTTTCTCCTTATTCCACTGTCTCCTTCTGTCTTCTAATTTCGAGGCTCTCGCCTGCTGTGGGAACTCCCACTCAGCCACTGTTTGCAGCCTGAAGGGTGCCTTTTGGTCCCAGCTCACTACAGGGATGACTAACGTGCTAAACCCAAAGATGAGTCACTCAGGTCACCAACTCCAATCCACTTTCTCACAGACCCTGGGGCCTCCGAGGCCCCCACCCCACGCCACCCCTGTCCTGGAATTGTGGCTCTCAACTCCGTCCCTGTCTCCTAGCCCATGTGCCCCTGCGCCCACATTCCCGGCACCAGGACATCCCAAACTTCCTCCTTTTAAGCTCTGTGACCTTAATAAGGCAGCCTTGAGGAAATGCTCACTCCCCAGTTGGGACTCTGAAGCCACGTCCGTCCACAGCAAGCAACCTTCCCCCACACCTCGTACAATAACAGCAAACATAGTTCCTTCCAGAGAAAGAGAAGGCCCACCCCTTCCCCCAGGCCTCCAAGAAACCAGCAAGACTTAGTTAATTCCATCTAAATCCCAAACCCCGGAGTCCCAAAGCCGTCAACAACCAGGCGCCCGCAGTGGACACTCCGCCTCACCCCACCCACCCTCCGCCCCAATTTTCGAAGTCTGCTCAGCGACCAGAGCCATTAAATCCAGAAACTAGTTTGTAAGGAAAACAATGAGAAGAGTAATGGTCTCTGTCGAGCTGCAATAGGAGGTCCCCCGGAGCTGGGCTCTGTGAAGAATGGAGACGGGCACCTGGGGAGAACTGCCTATTAACGCTCAGAACCCCCCAGCGCCATGCAAGCTGACCCGCTGCAAAATGGAACTCTGCCCCTACCCACGTGCGCCGGCGCCCGGGTGCCCATTACTTATCCTGCACAGGCTGCTGCTAATAGAAGCCGTGGCAGGCCTGCTCCGAGGTCTTGGGGCATCCGCTGAGGGTCCCCAGGAGCAGTGCTCGTCCGGAAAGAAGAAAAAGAGGCCCAAAGGCTGAGAGCCAGCTGGTGGGCAGACGCGGGCAGGCGTGCTGAGAGGACAGACGGTGGTCTTTGCATGGTGGTCATGCCCCCCAGCCAGCCAACCTCGCTGGGAAGGAGCAGTGCACCATCTTTTCTTGGGGGGAGGGGCAGGACCCAGAAATAATCCAGCTTCACCTTGACTCATCCTATGAGTCACAGGCAGGAGGCAGAAGCAGATCTGATGACCTGTCACCAACGTCTTGGGACATCTTCGTCAGGACTCCTGTAGGAGGACGGGGTCCTTCCAGCAAATGGCCTTGCCAAGGTTGCTGGTCCATTCGCAAGCTTGTCTTGGTCACGTCCAAGTGTTTCCTTTGTCTCTCCTCTGTCTCTGCTGCCTTCTTGATTCTGATATCAGGTTGAGAGGGCCAGAAGCCACCAACCAACAAGCCTCAGGGGAAAAAACCTCTTAAAATGCAGCTCTGCCCTGCCCAGCATTTTTTATCCACATCTAACAGTTGCCACTCACATGTAGTTCAGCGACAGGGTTTTACTAACAAGGAAAATTAACCAGGAAAACAAAAAGTCCTTAAAGCCACAAGTGGCCAGTTATCTGACCCCAGTCACCAATTTTAGTCCCAAAGGTCCCAAAGACACAGTCCAAGATGGTGCCCTTTGCCCCTCCACAACTGAGGCAGGTACTCTGCAAAGTCTAGTCTTTCTCCAGCGTCTTCTCTGCTTTTTCTCTCTCCAGCATTCCGAGCTGCTCCGCTTCTCCAAGGCTCTTTCAAACTGCTTCAACAAACACGGTGCACAAATCAGCTTTCCAAATCCCTGGCCATCTCCAAGTACCAGCTCACTATGCCACCTGGCTGAGGTGTCACACTCTCCACACCAGCCACTCTTCAGCTGGTTACAATGGCTCCTTGCCACCACCAGCTCACTCTTCCTGGGGCTTCCCCTGGCCAGGGCCACGTGGACCTGTTCTCTCAGTCCGCCATTCTCATCTCTTCCCTTTCCTTTTTCTATTTTTCCCCCTATCCTTGCTCCTTCCTATTATCTCCGTCTTCTCTTCCCACTTCTCATTTTCTCTCATGCGGGCTCTTTCAGACTCTCCCACCAAGGTACTCTGGCGCTAACACAATTTTTAACTGTCCCACTCACAACCCTTTATCCATTCTACACAGCACAACAGCACGTTCATCCAGATTTCTAGGTCTCAAGCTGAAAGGGTGTAGGGGTCAGGGGGAGGGGGGGTGCAGCAGGGTGAGCCAGTCAGTACTCCCAGCCAGGGAGTAGAGGAAAATGTGAGCCACTAGATAAGAGAACTAACAAAATAAAATGAAGATAACCCTTGGACTGGAAGACCAGCTGATGATGGATGCAGTCTCTATAAAATGGAACAGGTCTGTGTTGGGTCCATAGGTGCAGATTTGGCTCCTTGGGGTAATTTCTGTGGCTGTGGTGCTCAAGTGTGAGAGTCTTAGGTATCTGGTACCTCACCCTGCAGTGAGTAGGGTCAATGGATGGAGGTTCCAGGTGTAAGAGTCTTATTGAAGTCCTGACCCAACATGGGCAGGGTTAAGATTTAGGTATTGCCATTAGCTGTGTCTGAAAAACACAGAGTTTGAGAATGGCCTAAACTAGACAGGGGTACTTCCTTCTTTCACTTTGTTGCAAATCTTGAACAGCTTTGGTGAATATGTGAAACTAGCACCCTAGGGCTAGTGTTTGGAGGCCTGGGTGGGGAAGAGAAAATGAATCACCAGGAGGGTGTGTGAGAGGAAACTGGAGCCTCTGGTTTTCAGGAGGGGAGGAAGAGCAAGGAAAAATATATATGAAAAGGAGCAGAGACTGGGAGACACAAACTTTTGGCAAGAGGAGAGACAAGAATGACTGGCAAGTAAGGAGGAGCCCCAGTGTTCAGACTGGGCGGAAGCCCCCTGGAAGAGTGAACTGGAGGTGGCAAGAAGCCCCCTGGAAGAGTGAGCTCGTGGTGACAAGGAGCCATGGTGGCCAGCTGAAGAGTAGCCAGTGTGGAGAGTGTGGAACCGCAGCCAGGTTGCATGGAAAGCTGGTACCTAGAGATGGAAGGATTTGGAAAGCTGATTTTTTAAAAAAAATATTTATTTATATATAAATTTCACATCTTTGTGATCTCTGAGATTCACCCCACCCCTCCCTGACCATTCCCACCCTGTCCCCCCCCCCAGTTGTGTACTTTAATTTGGTTGTTGGCTTGTTTTGACTCTTCTTCATGGCTTTTTGTTTATCTTTCCCATGTCCCATATCATAGTGAAACCATTTGGTGTCTGTCTTTTTCTTTCTGACTTGTTTCTGCTAATATGATTTCTTCTAAGTCCATCCATGTTATCATAAATTCATCCAGTTTGTCATTTTTAATTGATGAGTAATATTCCATCGTACACACACACACACACACACACACGCATATATATATATATATATATATCACATCTTTTTCATCCTGTCATCTGTTCTGGGACATTTTGGTTGCTTCCATGTCCTTGCAA
>PVHY01020796.1:0-24934 GCA_004024945.1 Uropsilus gracilis
AAAAAAAGAAAAAAAAAGAATAAAGAGAACTTTCCTTAAAAAAAAAAAAAAAATACTGCACCAACTGAAATTGGCTGGAATTGAAATATCTTTAAGATAAAGTGACTTCCAGTTCATATTGTTTCTCATATTTTTCATAACTTATAGATTCTTTTAAGATTGATGGAAATGAAGACAGTTCTCCGAACTTCAACCATTGTTTCAATTTTACTTCAATGTTTTTCCTTACTGCTATTAAATTCAAGCAAAACTTGACAAGTTTAATTTAATAAGCATGTGTGAAATAATCCTACTCTATTAAATAACTTTTGTTGATGAATCTGTATATATTCCTAGAGAGAGATCTGGAATGAGCACCACCTAATTTTAACAATTTTGTTTGGATGGTGAAGATTTAGATTGCAAGTAAGTTTCTTTTCCTTTTCTTTATGCTTCTCTTTTTTGTTTGAATTTTTTGAGACAAAGCATTCTTTCCATACAATCAGTAAAGTCATTATTCTTTAAAGAAATAGAGCAGGGGCAAGTTAGGTGGGAAGATTTCAGGTACAGAAGCCTGACTCAAGTTGGTTGATGCCATTCACCCTTGAGACTTTGGTTAGTACCAAAGGAGATAGAGCCTCTCTCTCTCTTCTTGAGCAGCCAACCTGGTCAGATGACAGGCTACAAAGGGGGCTTCTCATGGAGGGGTGAGTGCAAGCTCAGACAAAGGAAAGCAGAGGCATGGAAATAGGGGTTGAACTCCCCGATCAAGCCATGCCAGAAGCTTAAAACTTTTGTTTAGGAATCAATAAATTGCCCTCTTTCCTTAATCCAGTCAGATGATCGTTTCTATCACCTATAACTGCAAGCATCCCAAAAAAGCATTCTACAAAGGCCTATCCTTTGGGGATTTCTTTGTCCTATAAAAGATTCCCTGATAAGTCGACCAGGACTGCTGATTAGGCAATCAGCAGTTGTATATCCTAATCTCAGTTGTATATTCTAACTTGAGGCTGTCAAGTGAAGCAGTTTCCAAGTGGAAGAGACCCAATGAACTGGCATGGATGGCAGTGCACCAAATACCATGCCTATGACCTTCCCACAGGACAGGACAACAGCCAGCCTCACCCTTCAGAGATGCAGCCTTGGCTCCCTCATCCCTCAGGGCTACTTATGCTTCAAAGGACCTACAAGGGAGGGCTTCAGCTCTCCCACTATTGTCCAGGAAGGAAAACTCTGGGGTGGAGAGCAAGAGTTCCGTCAAGCATCAGTTTAGAGGAGATTTTCTTTCTTTTTTTTTGAAACTAGGTCTTGCTATTTTTCCCCAAGGAACCGCAGGCTCATGTTGCCGGGGGTACCACAGATTCAAGCAATCCCCAGCCTCAGCTTCCCAGGTAGCTGGGATTACAGGTGCACACCACGTCCAGCTATTTTTTTTAGGACTAGGTCTCCCTATGTTGTCCCAGGAGGGACTCGAACCACAATCCCTGGTCCCCACCATGGCTTACTAGGCTGCCACTTACAGACACACATCACCATGCAGGCCTAAAGGAGATGTTCATAAAGATCCAGGCTGACCTCCCCAAGATGGCCCTGTGGGATATCCATGTGTGGTACACCCCAGGGGCTGTTGTCAGTCAGGATACCGGGTGATAAAAGACACTGAAACCTAACAAGGAGAGTGACCAATAGCGAAAAAAGACAGTCTGGGTTTCTCCATCCGCCTACCTGGTCACAAGCCAATTCAAGTTCAAGGAAAAACAATAATGAGATTTACCTAACAAACAAGGAAAACCAAGTCACAGAAGCCACAAGGCCACTTACCTTACCCCAATGACTGTCTAGTTTTAAAGTCTTTAACAAAAGGCCACACTTGCAAGACAGCGTCTTTCATATTCCAGACAAAACAACAAGATGGCGTCTCAACAGTTTTCAGTTTCTCTCCCATCTCTGGGAAGGTCACAGATTCCATTTTCTCTAAACAAAAGGCCTGCACTCGAGTTTCTAGCAGCCCTCCCCTCTTCCTGGGGTGGCCAAATCCTCCAGGATACCCTCCCACCTCCGTCTTAGGAGCTGATAGCCTGGGAAAGGCTGCCCCACACACAGCTTCTGCAGCTCCTGATATCCCTTACCGGAGTCTCCACCCCCAAGGATTCTTTCTTGTCCTTAGGGCCTGTCTCATCCTGTGCTATTTCTCCTCAGACCTGTGCCCCTCTAAAGGGGGTACCACCTGTAACAGTCTTTGGCTTCAGCCTTGCCTTTCTGCAAGTATAGTGAGCAAGAAGGGGCTGGTTACAAGGACAGTGAGCGAGGAGGGTCTCAAGGTTTCATAGGACCCTGGAAAATGAGGGGGGCAATCAGAAGTACCAGCCTGCACCTTCACCTACATCCTGCCAGGCCTCACCCAGAATTCCTGGTTCACACCCTTACCTTCCCTCAGCCTTCCCCTCCCCCAGCCTTCCCCTCCCTCAGCCTTCCCCTCCCGCTGTGAGCTAGGAGGGAGGAGCTGGCTATGACACCCTCATCCCAGTCCCCAGCCTGGCCCGTGTTCAGGACCAAATGAACGAGGGAATAAATGAAGCACCTACTGTGTACCTGACACAGCTCATGATGGAGGTTTCAGGAACTGGGGGGGCTCCACGGGACCCCTGGCCTTCCATAGCAGTCTCTCAGTAAGGGAGCAGAGAGCAACCTGGGCAGGGCCAGGCCTCCACGTCAGATGGCTGTGAGCAATCTCTGCCAGTTAGAATCACCTGACCTTCTAACTAGCACTAAATGTCTCCGTCCAATCCAATTCCTTCAAGTGTCTGCACCAGGCATGACATTTTCATGTTACCCTGAGCAGAAACAATTGACACAGAGAAGCACAGTGAAGCGTCTTAGGGACAGGAGCCAGTAGAGGAAGTGTCCGCCCCACAACTGTAATTTCTTGGGTGACCAAACACCCTGCTCCCCACGTCCAGCTCCGAAACAAGAAGCCCACAGATCCTTGGTAGGAATGAGTGTCATGAGCCACTTCTGGACTCAAGAACCTGCCGCAGGGCCAGTCAGGGTGAGATTCTCAGGGGAAGGTGGGGGGGTGGGGTGGGGGGAGGCTGCAGAACTGGAGGGCCTATGCAAATAAAGCCCCTGCTCCCCAGCAGCCAGCTCTGGGGTTCCCTAAGACCAGAACAGGGAGCCCTGGGGACCCCTTAAGGGCAAGTAAATGTAGACTTTCCATGTCCACCCAGACAAAGACAGCTGGCCCAGAATCTCCAAAAAGACATCCTGAGATGCAGGGAAGAAAGGGGTCATGCTCCCCATTTCATCAATGGGGAAGTTGAGGCCCAAAGTGGGTGTGTCACCTCCCTGTGGGCAAGGGCAATGGTGCAATGGTTCTGGTGCAGTGGTCCTTCCCGGGCTACAGCCTGGAAGTTGGATGTTCCTCCCTCTGAAACTACTAAAACACAACCAAGTGGTCAGAAAAATCAGGAGCAAGAAGAGGCAGTAAGATCTCATGCGAAAAGAAAGAGCAATTTTGGTGATTTTCCAAATGCTTAAAAAATAGCCCCATTTTAAAAATTTTCCTCAGGCCAAACATGTTACCAAATATCTTTTAAAGTTCCAGATCAAATTGTTTCTGATATTTTCAAGAATTCCATGTCAAAAGCTGATGTTAATATTTTGTGAGAGACAGGCATGGTGGAACAAATGCAAAATCAATGCCATCTGTCTCCAGGAAACTACTCGAGACTCCAGACATCAGGGAGGCCTGACGCAAGCAGTTTCAGGAGCGATAGCCCCCACAGAGGAGGAGATAGATGGGAAGTGAAAAGATGCATTTCTGAAGAAATCCTCCATTATTATTAAAAGACAAAATCAATGACATCAGGCCGTTCCAGGATGATTGTGCAGTCTTTAAAATCCCCAACCCAAACACAAGTTTGTAACATTGATGACACTTTGCAGCAGCATAGCTTGAGGTCAGATGGCAGGAGGGACTTCCCTGACAAGGTGTGGCGCTTTGGAACCAGTCAGCCATGAGGCCGGTCAATGCAGATGCCCATTAGTTCAGAGCCTTGGCGTTCAGAAGCAGGGACTGCACAGGAGGGTGTCCAAGGCTTCTCAGAAGGCTGACCTAGCAGGAGTGCCAACCATCAGTCACACAGAGGCCTCCCCGCCCGCCAGGCACTTGGGCTTGGGAAATGGGAAACGGCAGCTCCAGCAGCGCAGGCTGCAGCATGTGCTGTGACCAGTGAATCAGCCATCAACAGGCAGCCTGGGGAGCAGCGAGTGGGACTCTGGGTGTCTGTAAGTGGGTGGTTTGATTCCTGCAGATGTGGCCACTCCAGCTCTGGGTCCCCGGAGCCATCGGCACTTCTTGAGCAATATCCCTTCCCGCCCCACAGGGTGACTACCTGTGGCCATCTGGGCTCTAGTGATGTCATACCTCAAACCCATAGCAGGATTCGGGATCCAACAGAGAAGATGTGAATGGGGAGCAGAGGGTGGATTTGAGGTCTGGACACCCCCAGGCTGTCCTTATGGCTGTCCTTATGATGGCCAGACACGCAACTGCCTATCTAACATGCATGCCCCAGGGGCAGCCCTGAGGTGCCCCCTGCGCTTGCACTCCCCAGGTTTGCTGCCCCCCCAATACAGCTGCTTCCATCAGGGCTTAGCCCCAGGCATCCTGAGCAACTAGCTGCCCCACAGCCCAGCCCACAGCCCTCTGCTACTGCCCTTGTTTTCAGCATCAGCCAGTTTCCTGAGGGACGCCTCAACTTCTTGACTGGATGGTGACTGCCTCAGCCAGAGCAAGCTGGTGACAAGTGACAGTCATTGAATGAGTGGATCAGAGCAGACCAGCCAGGGCTGACAAGGTGCAGAGGTCATTAGGGTGACGGTGAGCAAGGGGCCTAGCGACTGGCAAACCTGTGTCAGTGGGGCATGACCCTTAGGACAAGTGACAGGAACACCATGGGAGCCTGGGCAGGCCCAACGGCAGAGCTGTGGCCAAAGGGCAGAGCTGGGGGCTGAGAGGCCAGGTCTAGGAGGGCAGGTGGGGCCTTGGACCGCAGGGCTCTCTCCAGCCCCGCCTTGGGCTCTTCCCACTGGAGCAGCTTGGGTGCACGGGCATCTCCCACAGCTGGACCATGGTGACCAAGGCTCATAGGGCCCAGCCTCCCAGGGAATGAAAGGTGGGGTGGGGAACTGGGTTCCCCGGGGTTCCAAGTTGAAAGCTGACCTGCTGGCCTGGGTCTCCTGTGCCTCTCCTGGGTCTCCTGGGGCCACCTGGCTGAGGAAAAGTGCTCCCCCAAAGCGGGAGGAGGCTGCTGTTAGAGGGGTGAAGGAGGCCAGCAGGCCCGCCTGACCTCAGCATCCAGGGACCATCTGCATCCTGCTTCCTAGCCTGCAAGGTCCGACCTGCACGGGATATTTAAAGGGCCAGTTTTTAATATCCGAGGGGGTGAGTGGTGAGCCTTTCCTGGTTGGAGGAGGTAAGGAGGAGGTACGTTGGGGCAAAGGGCCCTTCCCCGGAGAGAAATGCTCTGAATGGGGCTCCAGACTCAGCCATCATCTCACACCCAGAGGTGTAGGTAGATAAGACCTTTCTTTCCTCTTAGCCCTGGAGGCTGGAGGCGGTGTCCAAAAGACCCAGGTGCCCCCAAGGTAGGTTTCTCTTCTCTTGGCTTGCAGACAATCACCTGTGAAGTATGCACAGCTTGAACCACCTCAGGAAGAGGGAGGATAGGCGAAGGAGGAGGGAGGAGGAGGGAGGAGGGAGGACGGAAGGGGTGGAGCTCTCACCCTCCTCCTGTGGGGACACCAGTCCTATTGGGGCAGGCTTGCCACTTAGCCCCACTCCAGCCACATTCACTTCGTAACTTCCCATAGTCCTGTCTCCAAATACTGTCCCATCAGGCACTGGGAGTCAGAACTTCAACATATGAATTGGGGGACACAGCTCAGCCTGCAGCCTCCTGCCAGGCACTGTGCTGAGCAGAAGCTGGAGGCAGCAGAGGAAGCCTTCAGGTGATGTGTCTTGCATGTCCTTCAGGTCACTGGGTACAGGCTAGCCCTGGCATTGCGCTAAGGGCGGGTACCCGCAGGGCATGCTGCCATACAGCAGCAGACTGGCCCCAGTGAGGCCTTCGCACAGCCTGTGAGTTGTCCTCCCTGTTCACCACCAGCCATGACGCCAGGAGCAGCCCCCATTAGCACCAGTGGTGACCTTGGGGAGAGCAGAGGATCAGTGCTGCTGGGAGCAGCCCTTGGCACCTCTGGGAGACTGAACCTCAGCGTCCCAACCAAAAGGCCAGGAACCCAAGGCTCTCACTCGACTTAGCAGCGCCAAAGGCCTGCCCCTGGGGTGTCAGGAACTAGCTAGAGTGTCAGCAGGCAGACTCTGATATGAAGAACTGTAGGATGCCAGGCACCCTTGGGTGACAGCCTATAGGTGGCTTGCAGCACGCACCAAGCCCCAAGGGACCAAGGACAAACAGCCCCACAGGGCTCAGTCCTGGGGACCAGCCTTGGCCTCATTTTAAAGTGACCACAAGTCACTGAGGGGAGCTGGACTCCCGCCGCTGGGCGGTTCCTGCCCACCCACTGTGAGTGTGGGCAGCCGGCCGCTGTGGGCTCAGGCTGGCTGCTCTCAGCAGAACAGAACCCCCTTCGGGCGGAGCATGCGGCAGGCTGGCCAGGACTCAGTCTACCGTGCTAAATTCAGTCAGATCATTCTCTTGTCTGCATCATAATTAACTCTACGCTCCTCTGAGGAGCACATTATGGCAAAATGGTCGGGACTCTTTTCTTATAGAAAAGCCATTTTCCTCGCTGGTATTATTTTTAATGAGCTAAGTGGTGCTCGTTTTTAAATTACAATCAAGAAAGCACACACACAGAGGCATCGAAAATTTTAATTCTCAACAATTGTGAGTGTGAATAATACCACTAATAGCTTCCGCGGAGGTTTATATTCCGCTGCTAAAAGCAGTCCCCGCCGTCTATTCTTGAGAGCGGGCTGCAGAAGGCTGAAGCCTGCACATCAGAGGCTTCCCAGCACGCTTCTTGGGCAGGCGACTCTGGGATGTACCCATTTATCAGAACCAGAGGTTGTGCTGCGCCCCCCCCCCCGGGGGGGAAGGGGAGAGGTTTGGAAGAAGAGGTTAAATTTAGCCCCTCTGGCTGCGATCTCAATCGAACGTCGCAGGCTCAGTCTTTCCCTGCAAATGCCTGTCCACTGCCAAGAATATGAAATGCTCCAGCACAAAACATTTGAATGGACAGCGAGCCAGCATGCCTCGGCTCCTTTAAAAATAAGCCCCATTGTTCCCCAACCGCCTATTAATAGCTTGAAAAGACATCTGTTCCTAATTTGGTCTCCTCAAATCAAGAAATCTTCCCTTCACTTTCCTTCAGGGCCAGGATGAAATCAATCAAGCCACGGAATTTATCAAGCACCAGGCCCTTTGCAGCCCAGAGTGCAGGGCCAGCTCGGCAGCCTTGTCCAGGCACGCCAGGCCCAAGTCTGCAGGGGGCACCACCCTTCCTCCAGCGCCAGCACCTTTCACACCCAAGCAGCATGGGGACCACAGAGAGAGACCCCCAGTTGCTAACCCCACCCTTCAGTGTCCAAAACCCACGGAATCGACTCTTCCACTGCCTCTGCCATGACTCTTCTCATCCCTGAATGGCTGAGACTTGGGGGTTGCTTAACACTCTCCCTAAAACACCCTCCCGGGAGGGGCAACTCTGCCCAGCACAGTGCTCCAGCGGCCTAAGCAGGGGCCTGCTGCCTGCGACTCCACTGCTGTTGACACCTGACCTGCTACCTAGACAGGACAACAGACTCTAGACACGTTAAGGGGGAAGTACCTGCTCATTATTGGGTGGCACTCCTGGGTGTCCCCATGCCCACATCCACACCTGCTTCTGCAGGCCCAGACCCACAGCTCCCCACCCCTCTGGCACAGCAGACTCTCCGACCCCAGGTCTCTTACCCAGCTTTTCCCTTTGCCCAACGTGATCTTCTCTGGTTTCTAGACTAGTTGGCCCCCATCTTGTCACTCAGATCCCAGGTCCCCAGAGCCGCCTATGCCAACCTACCTACTAAAACGCACCCCATCGGGGCCCATCACACCCTCTTTCTCCATAGCACTGAGCACTAGTGCTTTAATTTTCTTCCTTTTTACTCGTGTGCTTATTACCTGTCTTCCTCCTAGATCACACGACCATGAATAAGCACAGGGTAAGAATTCAATAAGTGGTTGTTATTTGAAAAAATAGCTTTGCAGGCAAAAGAAACAGCAGCTGGAGCCAAGGCCCCAGACAAGTCGTGGAGCCTATGGACTCCGAGCACAGGCTCTGGAGGGAGGAATGCACACACCGGCCAGCTGTGTGCCCCCGAGCTAGTGGCTCGCCATCCTGGGCCCCAGGTCCTGCACCTGTGGAACGAGGACAGTGACAGCAGATGTTGCTGTGCTGTCAGCAAGGCTTGTGCATAGAGTGCTCGGGGTGAAGGTGCATCTAGAGCAAAGCCTGCCTTGATGGGGCTTGGCTTGGGTGGAGCTGGGGGGAACAGATCAGAGCAAGGGGCCCAGGCCTGCAGAGAGAGGAGACTGCACCGGGAGGTGGGCTGGGGGCCGGAACAGCAGCACATGGAGGCATCTGTCCTGGAACAGCGCAGTGAGAAGAGCAGCCCAGCTCCGTGGAGCTCAGGGTGGAACTGTCTGGAATAAATGCCACCATTGAGACCCAGACTGGGAACTCACTGCCCCTGCCCCCCATTCTCCTTCCCACCCCACCCACCCCCACACCCACCCCGGGGGGCCTAGATCCGAGCTAGGGACCTTGAGCTCTACAGAGGTGGCGAAAGGGGAGCAAATCCAGCTGTTTTCATGTGCTCTCACGTGCCCTCAGCGAGGAAGTCAGTGCCCTGAGCGCCAGACACTCCCGGGCCCCTCTCAAGCTCGGTGCTATCTGAGTGTGACACCTCTGCCAGTGTTGGCGTGAGGCTGTGAGGGAAGCAGAGGTCTGCAGAGATGGGCTCCTGGGGGCCCCAGCCTCCAGTCTCACAGGCCCAACACACCCTGTAGCTCCTGGGCTCCAGCCAAGGCGCTTCCGTTGGCCCCTGGTTCCCTAGGACACAGCCGGGATTGTCCAGCCCAAGGCAGGCGCTGAGCCGCAGCTGAGGGGACAAGGCCCAGCTGTTCCTGGAGACAAGCGGACAGCTTCTTCCCACATGAAAAGGGGACCTGTGTCCCCTGGCTGAGGGAGGGCAGGAGGGAAGCCAGGGGAGAGCCCAGGCAGGCCTGGAGACACCCCTCCTTGGGGTCTTCACTGTGTCTGGTATGGGCCAAGGTAGGGCCAGGAGGTAAGAACCCCAGGGTCCCAAGCAGGCCTCCCAGTTTCGCGGATGCCACTGCCAGCAGAGCTCCAGCAGCTGTGCCCTGAGGGAGCGCCAGGCCTGGCCTCTGCCAATGACCCCTATGTGACCCTGGGCACCCAACCCCCCATGGCCTCAGGATCCTCCACTAATAAAACAGGAAAAGTAGGGGGCAGGAAGGGGGTCAGTTTGGAGAGTTTTCCCTTGCGGAGAGCGACTTCAAGGACAAAGTGGGCTTCCTTAGAAGGGCTGGACCCTCGTGTGAAGAGGACACAGGATGCAGTGGACACCACCACTGGGCCCTGCATCCACTGTGACAGTGCCAGCGCCAGCACCATTCACCCACCTGTTTGGGGGCCCAGGAGCTACCCTGACCCCTAAAGCCCAAATGCTTGTCACAGAATATGAGTGGCCAAACCCTCCTCTAAAAGCTGACTCGGAATAGCCAAGGCAGAATGCATGTGTATGTGTCCCCTTCCCTGAGCCTTATTGATCACACCCTCATTCCATGGAAACAGGACGTCCACATCTCTCTCCACCAGTCTCTCTCCTGGCCCCTGCTCCACACTACTGCCTCGCCCTGTCTGGCCCTATGCCCTCGGAATCCCCACCTCCCTGCTGGTTCCAGGTCTGGGTGCACAGACAGAACAGCCGTCAAGTGCCGGCCCTTTTGAGGCTCAGCTGTAGAGCACAGGATGACAGACACCTGCCAAAGGGTGGGGACGAAGGGGATGAACCCTGAGTGCAGGGACAAGGGCGTCGGGTAAGCTTACAAGTGGCTGCTATTTAACGAGTGACATTCTGTCAGGTTTTTTCTGGTTTTTGTTGTTGTTGTTGTTGTTGTTGGAGACTAGGTCTTGCTATGTTGCCTGGGGTACCACAGACTCAAGTTGCCCAGAGGACTGCGGGGTACTGGGGGATCACTGGGCGATTCCCAGTCTCAGCTCCCAGGTAGCTGGGATTACAGGTGCCTGCCATGGTGGCCAGGTCTTACTATGATTTTCTGAGACTAGGTCTCACTATGTTGCCTGGGGTTGTCTCAAACCTGTGAACTCAAGTGATCCCAAGCCTCTTGCCTCCCAGCGCTTGGACAACAGGCACGCTCCACCACACCTGCTGATTCTGTCAGGTTTAAACACCTGGACAGATACTGCCAGGCTCTTCTAACAGTCCTAACAGAGAGCAGCTCTAGCCAGAGAGTGCTGGCAGCAGAGAGGGTGCTAGCCAGGGAATTATGGAGAACGGGGTGCCTGGCTGCTCCAGGGCCATAAACAATGGCCTGCACCCGGGCTCCCTGGACAGTCACACTGCCAGTCATCTCTACAGCCCAAGAGTTGCTGCCTTCCTGAGGGCTCTGCCACGCTCCTGACAAGTTATGGCCCTTGGCCCACCCTCGGGCCCTCCCTGAGCAGCCAGGGCCAGCGTCTTCTGATGGGCCCAGTCCAGATCATATTTCTATCTCTGAAGTGGGGGGGGGGGAGTGAGCCCCACTCACCCAAAAAGGGTACAGTGTTGAATAGGGGTTCTGTCCTCACAGAAGGAGCTGCAGCATAAACCCTTAAAAACCAGTCATTTATCATAAATGTGAATAGTACACAGGTCCTGCCCTTCCCCTCCTCCTTGTACCCCTCCCCCACTGCACTGTGGAGAAAGGATGCCTCAAGATTATAGAAAATGAGCTCAACCTGTAGAGAGGCCAGGGAGGGAAACAGAGAGCAGCAGACCTGATTCATTCGAGTCCCTGGATCAAACTCCGCCTGAAATCAAATGTTATGGTTCGGAATCTAACCAGCCTCATGCAGAACTCAAGCCCATGGAAGATGCAAGAGCAAAAAGCTTTTTTATTTTCAGGTCGACCTGGGTCCCACCCTGACCTACGACACAGCGGCAGTGTCTTAAGCAGGAAGGACCCAGATCCAAAGAGAAACAGGGTTTTTATGTTCTCCTAGGACAAAAGTTTCACACAGATGTTTTGACATAGTTAAAGCCTTGGGACAGAGACCGGATAATTAACCACCTGCTAGAGAAAAGTTTTGGGGGCAGTAGTTCTGGCCTTATCCCTCTGAGTCTGCTAGCCTCCCTTTGATGGTCTCAGAATGTTACCTTTTTGGATGCCTGGCTTTCAAGCTTTGAGCAACAATTTTTTTTAACACTTTCAGACTATTAACACTTTCAGACTATAACACTAATCCCAGTCATACCAGTCAATAGAACTCTTATTGATGTTTGCTTGTTTCCATCAGCTGTTGTAAATTGTTTTCCTATCACTTGCAACCAAATTGCAAAGTAAACTTGGTGTCATGGAGAATCAAGCATGTTTAAACACCTGTCCTGTCCACTTAGATGGTGAGCCCCGAGAGATCAGAAACATGGTCATCTCTGCCCCTCCCCACGGGCTCACAGTACAGCATGGAGCAGTAGGTACATAGTAGGTGCTTATCAAAGGAAATGAATGATGTTGACAGCAAGGATGAGGTTCTGTTCTTGCTGCCCTTCGAAGAGTCCTAACAAGCATGCACCTCAGGGCACCTGCACCCTGGCCTCTTCTCTGGCCCCCATGACACCGTGGGGCTCAGGTGGGGCAGGCAGGCTGGCACCCCCACTGCAAGAGAAAGAGAGCCAAGGAAGGCAACACCCAAACATCTTTCCTCAGGATTGTCATGCATTGAATGTTGATTAAGACGTTTTGAGAGGCCATTCGCATTGCTAGAGAGCCACCTTTTGGACAGGTGGTGTCCATGCCTCATCGGAGGGTGTCCCCTCTTTGAAGGTCTTCCTTGGAAGCTGTTGACGCACCCAGGCGCCCAATGATGCCAGCCCCTGCAGAGGGAAGCAGGCAGCGCCTCGGACATGCTTTAAGAGTGAGATGGAAGTCGTTAGCTCCCATTTTAATTTAACAAGCCCAATTTTATAAATAAGAGTGAATTTTCCCAGGCTATTATTTCTAATTATGCATTTACATCAATTCACATTATGCGGTTGATGAAATGTTAATACCAAAGGCAATTTTCTGCTGACGGGTGGCATGGAGAAGAGCTTTCTTCACATTACAAGTCAATATTTTTGGAAATAATTACCCAGTTGCTCACCAGAGTCCGCAGTGACTAACCCAGTAGCTGTGTCTACACAGTCTCCAACATACGAGGATAAGATGGGAAATCCCTCGACGGGAGAGATGGAGGAGTCCAGGGCAGGCGGGGAGGGGGCAGGACCCTGGGCAGCCTGACGGGCTGCACATACTTGCAGGACAGGCCTGGCCTCAAATGCACCCCGGACCAGACTCAGGGCCCTGAGCTGTGTCTCTGAACTACTGCAGAACTCAAGACTTCTTGTCTGCAAGATGAGAACGCTGACAGTATGTCTCCCACAGGGTGTTAACACACGACTGCCTTCCTTCACTTACTCGTTCAAGAAATATTTATTGCAGAGTTTCTCTCTGTTGGGAACACAGTGAGTGTTCAATAAGCAGCGATGAGGACCATGAGGAGGCAGCACCCTGGATCTGTGACAGATACGGTGACAGGCCGGGTGACAGTCACCTCGCATGGAGAGAGGCCAATAGCCACTAACCCTGAGGGAAAGACACCCTGAAGTCCAAAGACCAGGCAGCCAATCATTCAGCTCATTTCACAGGGAGGCCGCACTGGGGGCGGGGGTTATGGCTGACCTCTCACTGGCCAAGAAGTGGGGAAGGCCCAGGAAGTTGTGGAAGCTGAAGAGGAGAAGAGAAATAGACGGGTCTGAGAAGGAGTTGGTGGATCCAATCCCAGGCTGAAGTAAAGGCAAAGGGGTGAAGGGGAGAAAAGAGTCAAGAGTCCTCCGGTTGGTCTGCTGGGCAGTCAGACCAGCTAAAGTCAGACCAGCTAAAGTGCCGGAGGAAGCTACCAGGCCAGCGGAGGGCCAGGCTGGTGAGGAACAGTCACCACACCCCTTTGTGATTCCACACGGAGCCCCTGGAGGTCCGGGGCCGCCTGCCTCTGGAGCCACGGCAGAAGGCCTGGGGCTCGGCTGTGAGGACCCCACCTCAGCGGCACAGCAGAGACTCAGCACTCAGGGGGCTGAGGTGGCAGGGCCAGGGCAGGAGCCAAACCAAGAGATGGTGTCACAGGAGCCCAGGAGCCAGCGCTTAGGAAGAAGAGCTCAGCCCGCTGGATGCACCAGAAGGTCGAAGGAGGACTGAAAGTCCCTCCCATTGGGAACACGGAGGCACTGAGGTATCTCCTCAGGAGCGCTGCAGGGAAGGAATGGGGTGCCTGCCAGGCTGGGGCTGGGCGGTGAGCATGCAGACACACACTTGTCCCGGAGGGAAGGGAGAGGACACTGCCTGGACGGCCCCACAGCGCCATCCCACATGGCTTCTGGGGTCACACGCTGCAGTGCAGCACAGGAGACCTGGGCCTGGAAAACACAGATTCGGGAATAACATCCTCGCCTGAATGGATGGAAACCCAGGTGAGTCTGCAAACACCCAGGGGACACACATCACAGGTGTCGCCAGTCTCACAGACCCCACAGGTTTCAGGTTTACCAGGCATGGGGGAGGGAGGTAAGGGCCACAAGGTCCTGCCTGGGGTTCCACAGCTGGGACTGATGAAAGACAGGCCTGGAGACCCCAATGTTTAACCCACGTGACAAACTGAACCCCAAGTCCCAGGTTTAACCTGTAGACCCTGCAGGGCCCAGGCCACCACCCAGCATCTCTGGAACACTCCTTGGTAAGTCTACCTACCCCTTCCTTGTACCTCCACACTTATCCCAGCCTCCCAGAGATATTTGGGGCTCAGACAGGGTGCCCTTCAGGCCCCTGAGCCTGCCCAGAGAGTTCATCTACTTCCTCTCCTCCCTCTTCCCCTCCCCCTCCACTCCCTACCCTCCCCTTCCACACTCCCCCCCCCCATATTTCCCCCACCCCAGGCAGGGGCAAGCAGCAGGAGAAGGGGGGCTGGCTAAGAGGAAGGAGCAGGGAGGGAAGTGGACTCAGACTTGTAGTCCCAGGAGAGGTGTGGTTAGAAAGAGGGAAGAGCAGGGAGGAAGGGGAGGAGAGTGAGGGAGGGGAGGAAAGGGAGGGAGGAAGAAGAGGAGGAGAGTGTAAACAGCGGAGAGGTGGAACAATCTCCTGCTGTCTCTGGGGTATGGGGTGGGGGGAGTGGACACATTGCTGTAACTTGCTGAGATTCACCCCAGCATGCACAGTCACACACCCTGTGCACACACACTGCACTCCTGGATGTGTGCACACAGGTGTGACAACTGTCTGCTCACACCAGCTGTCAGTCATTGTCCCTGGGTGGCACAAGAGGCAAGCTGACGACAGCCACCCACGTGGGGCACACACTCAGGAGAGATGTAGGCACACCCAGGTACACTGCACAAGCGAGAGAGCTCATACACAAACTGATGCACCCCCTGCATTCACAGGGCCTGGCACATAAAGGCATACTCAGATCACCCCATGTCCTAAGGGCACACCCCTGGGGTCCTGGAACTTGCAAGAAAGGGTGGGGGCCCCTTGAAGAGTGCACCTACATCAGGTGATCCTTGAGGGGAGAGAGTGCAGGTGTGTGACAGGGGCTGGCAATGTTCAGAGGCTGGGAGAGCCCCCGGCACCCATTCAACTGCAGGTACACTCTCACCATGATGCTTACCCGGTGTCACACTTAGCTCCATCATCTTGCACAGGTATGCCTCCTCCCCCGCTCCCTCACCCAGCCTCTGCCAGTGGGTGGGCTCTGGGGACCACAACTGCGGTCCATCCTCTCACAGGCCTTGGCACCACTATGACCTCCTAGGCCATGCCTTCCCAACCCCACCTCCAGGAGCGCCCAATACCAGGACCCCCTGGCCCTCTCCACTCCGCCTCGGTTTGCCTTTCTCTACCCACATGCCCCACACACCCCCAACTCCTGAAACCCCACATCCCTCAAGTACTGCCCAGCCCCACACAGAGGCCTCAGTGGCAACAGGTGCTCTCTAACGGCTCACCAGGCTGGATTGGGGGCCGAATATCTCTTCCTTGAAGTGCCAGGGGGCAGGGGCTGAGCAAGACAACCAACGTGTGGTTCCCCAGGAGAGCAGGGTGCCCAGGAGGGCAGGGGTCGGTGGGCCTGGCCTGCTCACCGTGAGCCTCTTTCCAAGCAGAGACTCTCATTCAATAGTTTCTTTTTTTTTTTTTTTAAGAAAAGGAAAAATAAAATGACATTTTGAAACGACCGTGAAAAATTAAAGCATCCAAGATGCTTTGCAAACAAAAGCCGGGCATTCTGTGGCTGGTGACCGCCTGGCTGATCGGCCCAGTCCAGGGTCCAGGGGAGCAGCTCCCACACCCACCTGAAGCTGATCTCCGGGGGCTGGTTGGACATGGGGAGTGACCACAAGCCACAGGCCCAGCAGCCCTGGCTCCTCGGGCAGGGTGACCTTTCGTCAACTTCGGCCGGGAACACAAATCTACCGTCACTCTGGATCGGCCTTGATTGGATCAAAATCCCATCGGAAAACGAGGGGGAAAGGCAATAAAACCTCCAGAATTGATATTAAACCACTGACATTTCACAAGCCGAGCAGTGGCAGCTGCCAGTCTAGCGGCAGGACGGGCTCTAAAGGGGCAAAGTCAGGCGTGAAGGTCACGGTGGTGCTGAGGGGCCTCTCGCAGGCTTCCCAGGCCCAGTGACCAGCACTGAGCGACAGAACGTCCCCTCGGTCCGTCTGTCCAGGCCCATGTCCGGGTGCGCCCCGGCATGACCGGTGGGCTGAGCTGCAGGGCCGTCCAGTCCCAGCACGTGGCTCTGAAGCCACTGAGCAATGTTGAGCCTGGGGCCTGGGCTCCCTCCCACCCCACCCCACCCCACCCCACCCCGGTGCTGCACAGACTGTAGCTCCACAATGCGGGCAGCCACCATCCAGGACAACACTAGGAAAGACAGTTTCCTTTGAGAACAGCCTGAGCCCAAAACTGACCAGAAGCCGTGCAACTGTCTTGGCTTCCTGCCCCCAGCACCTCCTGGGCGGGTACCAGCCAAATGCCAGAGAGGTGTCCAAGCAAGTTCGGATCAATGTGCTTTCCCTCGTGGCCAGAGGCAGAGCCGGGCACTGAAATAAGGCGTTGGGGGGGACTTGCCCTGGGGGGGCCTTCCTGCCCCAGCTCTGCTGGCTCCCACCAGACTCTCAGGGTGCCAGGGCTGGAGTGGGGGAAAGAGAAGGGAGTCTGTCCCGTCTGAGGCATCCAGGAAGTCACTCCTGAGGTGGCAGACTGACCAGAGCACCCCCACCAGGAGACTGGTCACTCCCCCACTGCCCAAGCAGTACTGGACCGGGGCTACTCCTGGTGACTAGTCCTATGGGTGAGGGGAGTGGCCTGGGCTCCCCATCTCCTGATGCCATCACCCTCTGCCCACCCACCCTGAAAGCCAGCCCGTCACAGTGTCACAGCACGCTCTCCTGCTGGGTCCCATCACTGCTCCTCTCAGAGCCCAGCAGTGGCCATACCTCACGGGAGGGGGGGGGAGCGTGCCTGTAAGAGAAAAACAGCTCAGATGCAGGCACCAGGGCCCCCTGGGGGCAGCAAGCCAGTGCAGGGAAGAGCTCAAGAGAAGGGCTTCCTGGAGGAAGAGTCCAGCTGGGACAGGCAGAATGGGGGTGGACAGCCCTGAGCTGGAGCAGGAATGAAGTAGGTAGGCCTTGGAGACTGAATCTCAGGGCAGCATCCTGAGCGCTGGAGTCCTGGGCAGGGAGTTGGGGTGGAGGTGAGCCTGCTCCTGGATGACAAGGGCCGCATCACCAGGACAGCATCAGGAGCTGGGAGCCCAGGCCACTCCCCTCAGCCTCAGCGCTGGTCACCAGGAGCAGACCCCCCAGTCCAGCACTGCTCGGTGAGGAGGGAGGACCAGTCTCCTGATGGGGACACTCTCTGGTCAGAAACTTCCAGAATATATGGAAGGATGCCAAAACTTGGGGTCCTGGAAATGGAGCCATCTGACAATCCAAGTGTCATTTCCTAAGTCGCTCCTGGGGCCCAGGAATGGGGGGGAGGGGTGTGGCACATGGTGCCATGATCACTGAGGTCACTTCTCAGTGCAAGTCACAAAGCTATTCCCAGACATCAGCACTTTATTCTCCCACAATAACCCAGGGGCAGGGTCTCGGTGCCCTCAACAGGGGGGGAGCAGAGGCTCAACTTGGCAGGGTGGAGAGACCAGCCAAGATGCCCCAGGCCGTGGTCACCCCCTCCCGGCCTCCACAGCGCTGCACCCCCCCCCAATGCTGCTCGCCTTGGCTCCCTGATGCCAGGAGGCCAACTGCTTAGGAGACTGGTCAGCCATTGATGCCCTCTCTGCTGCAGCAGCGGCGCCATCTCACGAGGGGAGACCTCGTGGCCCATGGAAGCCAGCGTCCCGGCTGCTGGGGTCTGATGAGCCAGCTCTGTCCCATTACCATGTAAAGGGATGCCCCGCGCTGAGGTGGAGTAAGAGGCGGTCATGGAGTTTTATCTCCAGCAGATCGATCCACTCACATCCGTCTGGCCCGAGCCTCTTAATTCTCCATAATGTCAAAGCAATTTTTGGTTAAGTACACAGTCTGTCCTCTACTAAATTAAACTAATAGATCTAGTGGGAAATAAAACCCCAAGTGTATTGAGAATATTAAAAATAAAATAAATAAACTCCCCGCAGTTCTGTAGGATTTACTTCGGAAAATGGTTAAATAAATAATACACACAGGTGGTGATGGAAATCATTTGGGAACATTCAGCTGCACTGGCCAACCCCCCCCAACATCACCCCTCCCAGGCTCCCAAGTTCAAGTTCAGTCCCCTCCCATGTCCTCGGGGCCCCGGAGTCAGCAAGGCATGCATTTAAGGTATGGCTGGTGCTAGTCTAAGCCAGGTTCCTAGTGATCTGCACAGACAGACACTCTCCAAATGTGTCTTCTCCACCCTCTGCACCAGCAGGGTGCTGGGGCACCCTCCACACGGTGAGAAAACGGGGCTCAGGGCCAAGTCAGGATCTGACAGAGCCCACCCGACTCCACCCGGCCATTACCTCACGCTGCCAGGTTTTGTTTTGCTCTTGACAAATTTTCCATTAAGCCACGAGCAGCCCAGGCCTCTTGCAGGCCTTGCTCTGTGCGGGTTCCTGAGACTGGGCCTCGGGCTTGGTCCCTTGGCTCGTCCCCACCCCAATCCCGCCACCCCAGTCCTGACCCAGCACCTCTGAGCATCTCCACAGGACGGGAGGTGAGCCAAGTTCGGGCAGGAATTAAAATCCCACACTGTAGCGGGGAAACTGAGGCGCAGGGACTCTCCCTACCTAACCAAGAAGTCCGAGACACCTAGGAGGGGGAGGAGATGGACAAGGAACCAGGAAGGTGGGTCCTAGCACCACGGGGCCCATCCTGGGCCTTCCCTGTGCCAAGTGGGCCACAGTGTCACCCAGCTCTCGCATGCGAAGGGGGTGGAGGGAGAGGAGGGCGAGGGAGGGGACTCATCATCAAAGGTCCTCTCTCCCAGTGGGGTCCCAAAAAGGAGGGTCTGCGGGACTGCCTTGCTGCTGCTTCCAGCTCCCAGTCCTGGGTCCCCTACTATGCCCCCTGCTCCTACCATGGCTCTCCATGCCATGGGGATGAGACCTCCTCTTCATCACCTTCAAGTCCAAAGTCTTAGCTTTTTCTGGGCCTCAAGTCCACACAGTCAGCCTGTCACTTTGACCCAGCCAAACCCCAGCTCTCCCGCTCACACCCTGCCCTGGAGCCACTAATATGAGATGAGGACCAGAGCCCAGCGCCCCTGCCACCCTGCTACATTCCCCGGGCTGGCTGGAGGTCTCTGTGCAGGATGTCTTTCCAGGAGATGCCTCCCACCTGCCTCCCACCTTCCCCAAGGTCCCCTGCCAGCAGGGGGAGACATGCTATGCCTGAGGCCCATGACTCAGTTCTGAACCCTGCCTTCTAGGCACAGAATCTTCTTCATGGCTACAAAGCGTCCTCATGGCTGCTGGCCTCCCTGCCCTACATCTCATCCGTGACTCTCTGCCCCCTCCAACCTCAGGGCCCTGCCTGATGGGCCTGCACCGCGGTGCCCCCACCTGAAGCTCCTGTCTCAGGCCTTTGCCAGCCGACTGCTTGAGGCCTTCCTCTGGCCGCTGAACGGCGCGCCCACTAAGTGGAGCTGTGAGTACGAGCACATGCGTGTGCGACCTGAGTGTTACACACCACAGGCAGGCCGTGTGGGTGCCCGGCTCCAGGTATTGCAGCTGGTGCCACAGACATGTGCACCCCACTTTCCCCGGAAAGGGAGCAGCGGATCCTCAGGACCTGCTGGCCAGATAAAGGTCTGAGGAGACAGGCTCCCCTGAGGCGTCTCGCCTCCTTCCCAAGCCTAATTAATCCCCGTCTCTGCCAACCAAGCAAACAGCCCTAGGCTCTGGGGACCCAGTGTAGTGACACCAACACAGTGTGATGGGTCAGGCCCGTCAGGGGTCCCCAAGTGCAGACAGCTCAACTCAGGCTGCCAGCAAGCCACGCCCACCTGCCAGGCCCCCAGCGTACCTAGGGGCCTAGTGCAGCAGCTATGTTGTCCTCCTGCAAGATGCAGAAGACGTCTTTCCCCTGCCCTCCCCGGCATCTTCAGGACACTCAGCGTGGGCTCCCTCCCCCCACTTGGGGCTAAGCCTCACTGCCCATTCAACCTGGCACCTTCCAGGGGGTGACTTCCTGGTGCGGACATCAGGTCTTTATTCCCTGACGCTGATGGCAGTGAATGACTAAACTGGCCAAAAATAAAAACCCCATAAATCCGATATTTTCCTCTAAGCTGTCAGGTACACAGAGTATGCTGAGATTATTGATAGAAAAGTTTATGGATGGGCTGCATCTTAAAATCAAAATACATTACCCAAAATCAATGTTGCCATACGTAGTATGGGGAGGACAGGAAAGGTCAATTGAGACAAGAATATTGAAACCAAAACTCCAAGAAGACCTGAGCATTAAGATAAATAAAATTTGAAAGTGAATTCCAGGAAAAACGTTCACTTACAGCTGTAATTTAAGGGTGCTTTCATAAGAGGCGAGGCTGTCTTTTTAAATAGCTCTTTTAGAAGTGCCTTTGAGAGGCCAGCAAATCCATCCACAGAATGGTATTGACAAGCACCAGTACCCCAACTCTCAGTCACATCAGCTCAGCAATGAGGGCTGGCAGGGATGGGCGGGGTGAAGTGCGGGGAGGGTGGGGCCAGGTGTAGGGAGGGCGGAGCAAGAAGTCTGGTGTGCTAGGTGCAGGGTGGGCGGGGCAGGGTTCTCCTCCAGGACCCTGCCCTCATACTTCCAAACATTCCAGAGCCTGAGGAAGAGGGGCAGGGGATGCCTTGTTGCTCAAAGGGTGTCCAGGGCCACCTTCTGATGAGCACGCAAGACTGGGACACAGCCTTCTGACATGCTCAGGGGTCCACCCATGGGAAACTGGCTTCCCTTTTCCAGAGCAAGCTTCCCTCTAAGTGGAGCATCTTTGTGGGAGCACAAGGAACCCAGGTACTGGGTGACTGTGTCCCAGGAGGGAAGTGCCCCTTTGAGGAAGCAACACACGTGCTCTGTGACAGATGCCTTCTTTGGCGTCTTCAATGGACATGTCCCACCAAGATGAAGGGCAGGAGGAACAGCTTCCCTGTAGGAAGGAGCCCAGCCAGGCCTTGGCAAGGGTGGGCAGCGGCTGCAGTCACGTGTCAGCCAACTTATTCTCCAACTGGCAAAGGGTTGAGCAGAAGAGGCAGCGTCCCCAAGGGACCCAGCAGTGCAGTCACAAAGCACCCGTTCCAACCATCCTGCCGGCACCCCAGGCAGAACATAGACTGAGCCCTAAGTATGAGTTAGACCCAGCAGAGAGGTAAAGACACCAAGAAGAAAAGCCCAGCCCCAGCCCTCAAGGTTCGAGAGAGCCCCCACAAGACAGAGCCCCAGCTGAACACACAAGGAAGAACACACAAGGGTGCTGGGACACCCCCCGCCCCTGCTGCCATCATGCAGGATGGCCGGACTTTGCTCTCTGACAATTCAAGGTAAAAAAAAAAAAGGCCAGGTCCTCTGAAGCAGGGAAATTTGGGGTTAAAAAGTAGAACCCCGAGTAAGACAGACCTGAGTCGAAGCCATGTGTGGCCACTGTGTGACCCTGGGTTAGTTCCTTGGATTCTCTGAACTTTACTAAGAGAAAAAACCACATGGCTACCCCCACGGGATTGCTTGAGGGCTTCAATAAGCTCATTCGTTCACTCCACAAATGTTTATGGGACTCATAACCTGAGCCAGGCCCTGTCCTAGGTGCTGGAGACACCTCGGTCAACAAAGCAAAGAGCCCCACCTGAGCCGTGTCAGACAAGAAACACAGTCAATCAGGAGAGCAAACCAGATATTGGGAGGAGGTTAGTGATTCCAAAGGACAAGAATAGCAGGGGGAGGGGCTGGAACTGCCGGAGGAGTGGGAAACACACATTGCACTATTGACAGTGGTCCTGGTAGGCCTGATGTGAAGGAGACTTCTCAACAAAAATCATGAGAGCATGACAGAGCTAGCCAACCAGGAGAGAAGAAACATCCCAGACAGATGATACAGCTGGTGCAAAGGTCCTGGGGTGGAAGTTCACCCAGTGCATGGCATTGTTGGAAGGAGGCCAGTGTGACTAGAGGTTTGTGATCAGAGAAAAAAAAACAAAAGATGCAGGCGCAGGGGAGGGGGGTGTAGGGAAAGGGAAACAACAGATGGTTTGACCTTGTCAGCCTCTGCAAGGCCACTGGTGTTTATCCTGAGTGAAATGGGAACCACTGCAGGGTTTAGAGCAGAGAAGAGTAACGTGATTTCTGTTTGAGAAGGATTACTCAGCTGTCGCGTTGAGAGCTGACCCACGAAAAGCACGCAGCCGGTGCCTGCCTGAGAAACATGTGCTAAAGAGAAGCTACGAGTCCTATTAATAACACCAACTCATGCAACAGACAAGAAACACCTCAATCACCCCACGGAAGAGCACAGGTTTACAAGATTCACAGACCTTCAAGGTAACAGAGCCATAACTCCCTCTAGCTGCAGGAATTCTCCCCTCCGGCCTCAGGGATCAGGGATCACGTGGTCTCCCCTTGGCCCCAGAGCCAGAGCCGGCTCTCGCCAGGCAACCCAGCACTAGGTGGGTTGGCTTTGACCGCCAGAGCCCTGCCTGACATCAGCTCCCAGATGAATGGGCTTTCCTAGAACCCACCAGGGCTCTGGAGGCTGCAGCACAGTGCAAGTCTGCCCTCTCCCTTCAGAAGCCGAGGACAACACTGGGCCCTGCAGGGCCTGGCGTTCATCTGCCGGAGCAGTTTCCAAGGGAAGCTGGGCGTTCTCGGGAGAGCCGCCGGTGGTGGGGACCTAAAGACAGATGCCAGGTAGCCTCTGCCTCCTCGGGGGTCCCTGGAGGCCCCCAAACAGTCCTCCCTTCCCGGCAAGCAAGGCTCAGAGGATGAGCAACAGTGACCAGGGCAGCAAGGACTTCAGACACAGATGAGGAAACTGAGGTCCAGACCTGGGAAAGGCAGGGGGGGCTGGGAGGGGCAGCCTGGCGCTGAGAACAAGCTGGGGACAGGCTGTCCTTCCTCGGGAGGCTGTGCTGGCAGGGGCTGAGCCAGCTCCCGGGAAGTCTGCCTTCTCTGTTTCCTCCCCTGGGCTCTGGGGAACCTCCTCAGGGTGCCTCCGGGAGGCTGGAGAGCAGGGAAAGCAGACCCCTGAATAGGGTAGAGAGGCTCCCCGCACCCCAGTCTCAGGTCTGGGTAGGGGGGGGATAGGGACAGGAATAACGAAGTCCGCGGCTGGGGACTCCCACCGGGAAGTGAGGCGCAGACTGAGGTCGAGCTGTGGGACTCGGCCCTAGGACTGTGTGCCCCTCCTGCTCCACAAGCCACCCCAAGTTTGCCTTGCAGGGCCAGACAGCACTACCACCGATGCTGGGGGGAGGGGGCTCCGAAGAAGACCGGGGAGGGGCGGATAGGGAGGCGGGGGATGGGCTCCGGAACGCGGCAGTGGTCACCGCACCTTTGCCTGCGCGGCCTCGTGACCCCCCACCCTAGCACGCGAAAGCCGAGGCGGCGACTGGCCAGGAACGAGCCGGGACTCAAGGTCCAGCGAGCGAGGTGCAGGAACTCCACCCCCGCCCGGAAACCTCCCGGGCCTCGAGTCGTGCCGGGCTCTCCCACCCCACCCCACCCCACCCCACCCCCGCCGCCTCTGCCGTCACTCACGGCCGCTGCCGGCTGGCTCGCTCGTGCGCTCTCCGCGCCACAGGCACCTGCTCGCCCGGCGCTCTGCGCTCACTTCTCGCCCGCACACTGCAGACTCCCGGCGTCGCCACCGTCGCCCGGCCTCTCCCCGGCCCAGCACAGAGCTCCGCCCTTCTCCCCGGCCCCCGGCGCCCACCCACCCAACATGGCCCGGGCCTGGGACAAAGCGAGGGGCACCTCTTTGCCCAAAGCGGGGTAAGGAGTTGAGGGTGGGGGTCTGCGGAGAGGCCCGCGGGCCACGCGGGCGCAGCGCCGAGCCCGTGTCGGGCGATGGAGACTGGGGGGAAGCCAGCGAGAGTTTGGGTGGGAGGACCCCCAGCCGAAGCGGGGCGGGGCGGGGCTGCGCTAAAACCCCAGGGACCGTGGTCCCTCCCGGCGACCCCGGCGGGGGAGGGGGGTGCGCTCCGGGGGCGGGGGCGGCGCCGGCGGGGGCAGCGAGGGAGGGCGGGGGAATGCTGCGGCGGAGGCGGCTCGGCGCCCAGCCGCTGACCGCCCCCTCCCTCTCCCCTTCCCCTCCACCCCCTCTCCCTGCCTCTCTCCGGCTCCGGGGCCACCACGCCGGACCCTCTCTCCCCGCGCTGCGCCGGGTCCACGGCCAGGTCTGCGCGCCGCGGCTGAGCGCCCACTAGCCTCGCGGAGGCAGCCGCGGAGGGACCGGCGGGGGCGGCGGCGGGAGAGCTCGGCGCGAGCCGGAGGAGGTGGCAGTCGGGAGCCAAACCGGAGGAGACCGGGAACCCGCTCCCGGCTCCGAGGCGCTCACGCCCCTGGCCGGGGATGGGTCCCCGCGCGTCCCGGCCCCTGCCCGGTCCGCCCGGCCAAGACTGAACTGAGCTTCCCCACCGTCCTGGGAGCCGCCGGGTACGGCGAGACGCGGCCACTCGCCCGAGCCTCCCGGCGGGACCTCGCCTTCCGCGCACCCCGCGCAGCGCCCCCAGCCGGAGCCGCGCCGGGCGAGCCGGCGAGGCAGCGGGGCTGATTGGCGGCCGCCGGCGGCCGGGGGAGGGGGCGCCGCGCGGGGCCATGGCTGGCTCGGAGGCGTCTTAGCCGGAGCCCGAGCCGGATCCGAGCCCACGCTGTCGCCGCCGCCGCCGCCGCCGCCGCCTCTCCGCGCCCGGGCCCCCGCCGCCGCCGCGCCCCCCGCGGGAGATGGAACAGCGGAACCGGCTCGGCGCCCTCGGATACCTGCCGCCGCTGCTGCTGCACGCCCTGCTGCTCTGCGTGGCCGACGGTGAGCGCGGGAACTTTGCTGCCGGGGGGGCTCGGGGTTCTCGCCGGGGCCGCCGGAGTCCGCCCGCC
>PVHY01020797.1:0-24917 GCA_004024945.1 Uropsilus gracilis
AAGAACAACAGGCCAAACAACCAACAACTAAACATCAACTTAACCAAACAACAATTTGCAGAAAAATGGGAGGAGTGACTGAAGGGGGGATACAGAGGGGGAATATGGAGGGAGGAGGAAGGGGGATACAGAGGGGGGATATGGAGGGAGGAGGAGGGATCAATTAATTCACAATTGTGACAAATCAATAAAATGAATTTTAAAAAAAGACATTTAAAATATATATGAAGTGTAAAGCAATTTCATTAATTCTAACCCTAAAGTAATTGTTGCATTGCATGTAGGTTATTGATTATGCCAGATCTATTGTCATCTTACATTAAAAAAAATATCAAATAGTGTTCCAAAAAAAAAAAGTTTACCTCATTTAATCTTAAACTACTAAAAGGTGTTCTATCAAAACAAAGTAGTAAGTCAAGAAAGGGCAAGTAGGAGAACAGAAAACAGGCAATTGATTAAAGAGAGGGCAAGATTACAGAGTAGTGGCTGTGAACCAGGATAAGAGGATGGCCAGGTGGAACAGAGTGGGCAGGTGACCAGTTCTAGTAGAACTGTTAAAGGTTCTTCATTTTCAAGAAGATGAAGTCAATATGTTTGAATATTATGAGATGAAAGAACATTTAGATTACCAGAGGAGAGTTTGAGTTTAAACCAAAATAAAAATACAGAGGGTTAGGTAAAAGAAAACATAAGATAATGATTAGGAAAAAAATAGAAACGTTATGTAACAAAGGAAACATTTATAGAACACTACATGGCTCAGTTTCAAAATTATCTGCATAGTTACTATAACGTAAACACCAAATAGTGAACAGATAAAAAATTCGACATAACTGTAAGGGAGTATAGGAGTGCTGTGCTAGAGTAGGAGTAGTCAAATCCTCACCTTCTATAATGAGAAATCAACAAATACGGAGGTAAATTCCAGTAAATCATGTCAAAACTTTAAAGTTATTACCCCTCAAATGGGGGAATTTCAAGGAAGAGGAGAGGAGAAGAGCTAGTTATTACCCCTCAAATGGGGGAATTTCAAGGAAGAGGAGAGGAGAAGAGCTGTTGCTTTTCCCAATAGATCTATAAAGTTAATTCAACTCATCAAACTATATACATGTTTAAACTTCTATACAAACTAAAACTAAACAAAACAAATAATCTATACTGATTCAACGGATTCCTTGTGTGTTCCCATCACAGTATCAGATTTGTCATGATTTACTCTAATTACGTGTGTAATGCTTGCCTTCCATCAGGTTAGGACTGTGCCTGCCTTGTTTTTTTTTTTATTTACCTGAGTAGCTAATATAGAGGATGCCAGATAAGCAGTACAATAAATGTATATGGGCTGAATAAATGCAGTTTTCTTTCACAAAATTTATATGTAGACACAGGGAAGAGAATTCTATAACCAAACACTATATGGTGGTGAGATGATATGTAAATGTTTCCCTTTATTTTATAAAAATTCCTTAACTGATATCTACTATTTTTACAATGAAAAATTATTTTACAGACAATACTGAAATGAGCTACCAGTGTCAAAAAAGGAAACAACTCTAAAATTGTAATAATTTAAAGATAACTTAAACATATAATTAATAAATTCTAGATCATATTTTATTCTGATTTCAATTTTAAAATGACAAAAGACAGTTTTATGTATAAAAAGTTTTGTCTTGACATTTTTACCTAAAAGGAAAGTAAGTGTACCATGGGTAAAAATTATCTTTGTTTTCTTAACCATTCACTGATTTTGTGCTACTTCACTTCAAAAAGATTTTCAGAAATAAATTTAAAAACAAACTCAGTGAATACTTCTAATTTTGGATTTAGCTTTGCAGTTATTTTATTCCAAGCAGCATGAGAGCATGATGCTACTTACCTATTCAAAAAACAAAACAATTTTACCTCCTTCAAATTAAGAATGATGGGAGTGTGTAGATGAAAAATAAAAACACACAAATCAGTATGTTTGACTCTGCCCATCTGTATCTCAGTTCACCCAATTCTGTAACCTTTAGCATCTCCTGAACTGATTGCTGGGTCCTTTACCTTCACAAGTTGGCTCTAACAAAGCAATGAGCTTGCAAAATAAGATTGTTTTCCCGTCACTCCTGCTTATGCAAGAAAATTATTCTGCCGCAGGTGTCTACAGCAGCTACACGTGTTATTTAAAGAAAGTTCAGTACTGTTAGTAGCACCTATGATCTGCAGCAACACTTGGAAGTGTAAGAGGCCACTGACAGAGCTGAGCACCATACCTGTGGCTTTCTTCACACTGTTTCGAGGTCGGGCCGGCGTGGGCCGGGGGATTTTCCTGGGGTCTGCAGGACCTTCTTGACAATCTCCCCCTCTGAAGCCAGGGCAGCACCTCCATTCCAACTGTGTCACTGTCTTGTACCTGGTGACATATCTGGGTCTGAAGTTCACACGATACCTGCCAAAGAAAGGGGAGGCCTCTAGTTATGGGATGCTGTTACACACACCCTGTGCTCCCTGAGGTGGAGCTCAAGGAAGAGGGATCAGGTCACCTCAGGGCCCTACTGCAATCTCCAGACTGACCCAGGAGATCACCAAATTCAGTCCAGCCCTGGACTTGGGCTTTAGCCGAATTCAGCCTCAGGAAGGCAGGGGCTCCCTGGACCAGGGAATGCCCCCTCCCTCCATCTTTTATGTCCACTGGCACCCTCCTGAGAAAGCCTGCAAAGACAGAAACGAGGGAGCAGGATTGGAATCATTCAAACCCCCAACCCCAAAAGTCATTCAAAAACACTGTAGCGCGTGTTCCCCAATGCACTTGCCTACCACACACAGACAGAAAAGGGCCACAGAAAAGAGCCGTGACCCAGAGCAGATAGCAACTATACAGAGATCCAGGTCCAAGAGTTCACCCCAGGCACTCTGACTCACAACACAGACACAAGCCTGGCTTCTTAGTCCACCCAACCTCCATTTCTAGCTTGGAACTTTCTTGACTCTTCACTTTTTCTCATCATTTCTAACACCAACATTTGCAGCTGTCCTTCTTTTTTTTGGACCCAGTCCCAGAAAGAATAGGCTTTGTATCATCTCCCCAGGGTTGCTATATGCTACTTAGGGGGAGTCCGGTCCAATGCCTGGGCCTTCGGCAGACAAGCACTCAGGCACCAGGTTCGTTGCAGACAGTGTTCAAAGTTTTACATTCCTGAACAAATGTCACAATGGACCCTGGTTTCCCCCAGATGGTCAAAACCTTGGTTCCCGGAACCTCAAGTGTATAATCCCCCAGGCTAGCCATGTGACCTTCAAGTTCTGGAGGACCCTGCTGATAGCACCCCTGGCCATGACAGCACCCCACCTTTCACTGACCTACTTCACTTATTTTTTTTAGGATGGTGGCTCTCAAGTCTGACCTTGTATTAGGTCACCCAGCGAGCTGCAGAAAACTGCCAATGTCCTGGTCCGCCTCAGAGGTTTGGGTTTAGCTGGGCTGCAGTGGCATCTGGGCATATGGATTCAGAGACGCATCAGTGAGAGCCTCTTTCAAGGAAAACTGAAGAGAAGGTCCCACAAGTAAAACAGAGAAGAGGTTTGTGTGCAGGGCAGGGGGCAAGGGCCTCCCTTCTAGCACTTTGGTGCTTTCCTCTCATGCCCTCCCTCCCTCTGCCCCCCCACTGCCCACCCCCCATCCCAGGCCCTGAGGTTTACATTTACTGCTTTTCAAAATCAAAGAAAAGGTGGTCAAGAAAGAGACAAACTAGCAAACTGATCATAGCTCTGAGCCATTCAGCAAAGGAGGGAATGGGAGGGTCAAGACAGGGGAGGGTAGAACACAAGGGATTATTATGGTGGGTGATGTGGTGGTGAAAGAACTATGGCAGCTACAACCATGTAAGAAATTTTTTTTTAAATGTTTTTAACTAAAACAATGATTAATTAATACCTCCTTTCACAAAGGAAATAACAGCACCTCATAGAGGTGAATTGACTTTTCCCAGGTCTACCCCCAGGAAGGCCAGGGCTAGAATTTAAACCCAAGCACACTCCCTGGCACCCCCTTGAGTTTCTGGCAATTGCCTTAAATCTTGATGCAGTAGCCCCACAAGCTGGATACGAAGGGGGAGCCACTACCCCCCATTCAGCAAACAATGAGTATCTAGTCTGGCCATGTAAACACCAGCCCTCAGGTGTCACCCCACTGACCACAAGAATCTGGTGTGCCCCCAGAAACTATCACAGAGTAGAAAGAAAAATTCCACTACATTGTTTTGCAGGCTTAAGTAACGCATAATGCTGAAAAAATGTGTAATTTCAGAAAAACGTTGTTCCTCTGAGCATTTAAAACTGAATATGAAATGTGTTTGCTCTTGGGTTTTGTTCATGTGCCAGAAGATGACAGCCCCTATTAAAGTCTTTGGACGGGGCTGAGCTGGGAGTGGGAGAGCAAAACACAGACTAATGCCTGAGAAGGAGACAGCCCCTCACCCCACCCGAGGCCTAAACCCCAACCCCTGAGCCCAGCACAGGAAAGCACTGGCTTTCCCAAAGCTCTTGGTTATTTTCTTTAAGGGTAGCTATTTTGGAGGCAGCTGCTAAACTTAGGAAAGTTCCCTGGAATCCCCACCTTCCTTTCTACATCCCCTCCCCTCCAACTCACTCTTCCCGCAGCGCGCGCGCTCGTGCATGCACACTCGCACACACACACACAATCTCTCTCTCTCTCTCTCTCTCTCTCTCTCTCTCTCTCTCTCTCTCTCTCTCTCTCTCTCTCCCCCCCCTCCCATCCTTGGCCTAATCTACTTGCTGGAAGATTTCTGTTTTCCAGCAATGGAGTACAGGTTGATGGCATTCCTGACAAAGTTTGCATATCTAGAGTGTGGATGAAACCTTCCTGGTGAGTGGTGACAGCTGGAAACGATCAGGAGGCCACTTGCAATCATGAGAAAACTCACATTTGGATTGCAAGCCCAGTGATAATATCCCAGTGATGGCCTCGAGCCTCAACCTGGGGATGGGGGTGTGGGAGGAAAAAGGGGGAGATTGTCTAGCCCCACAACCCTGCTGGGATTTTCCCAGCAGAAACCCTTTCCATAGGAACCAGTCCAGAGGTTCCTGGGAAGATGGAGGATGAGGAAAACTGATATTGACCTGATACTACCTTCTTTCACCCCCACCCTTGAAAGAAACCCAAAAGGGTTTCAGAGGAAGAGGACAGGAGAGAGGAATGTGGAGTAGGAGAGTGATCACAGGGGTGAAAGCAAGACTACACTGTGTGGCAGCTCACTGCCAGGGTCCCGAGGACCCCAAAAGATCGTATGTATATGCTCCCTAGGCCTCCATCTCATCACTCATGTCTGGAAGCTTTATAGAGATGTCCAATTTTCAACCTCAAAATTTCAATTGATTTGGGGGCTGGGAATACATTTCAGAAACACCCCAAGTAATTGTCAATCACAGGCAGAATTAGGAAACAAAGCTCCAGACCCAGGGAACCATCCACATTCCTAGGTAGAGTCTCTGTGGTGACCAGGACCAGGCAACTAGGCAGGAAAGTGAAGCTCAAGTGTGCCTCCAGGGCCCTAGGGCTGCACACGCAGGAGATGTCTGACAGATCCTCACTGAGTCAGCACCCAGCTGGGGGCTGCCAGGCTGAGGGACAGGCAGAGGGTCAGAGTCACAGTGGGCTGGGTGGAGCTGGAGAGCTGACTCAGGCTGCAGCCTTGGCTCGGGACCCACTTAGGACTGTGACTGCATCCTGCCCCTGGGATCCCTGACTGCAGCTGCCTCAGGCACTCCTTCAGGGCCCCTGGGGTTCCTGGCAACTAGCTGCCAAACAGTTCAATCCTGTCTCTGCCCCTAGGAGCACTCTTCCCAATGCCCCCCTCCCATTCTCTCTCTCTTTTTTTTTTTTTGAGACTAGGTCTCACTATTTTTGCCTGTGGAACCGCAGGCTCATGCCTGGGGTACCACTGACTCAAGCAATCCCCAGCCTCAGTTTCCCAGGCAGCTGGGATTACAGGCACATGCCATCATGCCCAGCATTTTTTTGGAACTAGGTCTCACTATGTTGCCCTGGGTGGGACTCAAACCGTGATCCCCAGTCCCAGCCATGCTCCATAGGCTGGCACTTAGAGGCACACGCCACCATGCCTGGTTTCCCTCCCATTCTCATCCTCTCTCTCTGAAACACTTTTGGGTTTCTTTTAGAGGGTGGGAGTGAAAGAAGGGTTCACCACTTTTTCAAGTTCAGTCACCATGATAAGTCATCAGTCAAGGAGAATCTAATATGAAAAAGGAAAGTGGCAAGAAAAGGATTGGAAAAGTTGAATCAGAACTCAGAAATCATATAATTGGATGTCTCTAATAAAACAAAATGTGACAAAATGACATCGCCCCCTGCAGAGACCTCACTCTAAACACTCTTCAATTCACACCTATCTTCACTTGTAGGGTAAGAGTCCTGTTGGTTTTGTTCTTTACCATTCCCTACTATTTAACACAGTCTGTCCTAATTTAGGTACTGAATGGATAATTACTAGTCAATCAATAATTTGACCAATCAAAAAATTAGTGATACTGGCAAGATTAGGGGGACATCCAAAGTTCACATTAAAAACCTCCAAGTTATCTTCACTCCAACCCCACAGAAGTGAATCTTTAGTCTTCTCAAAATCAAACCAAGCTCCAGAGCACTCAGGACAAACAGCAGAAGATGACAATGTTGCACTGTCCTATAAGGTGTCCATTAATCACATGCAGCTATGTAAATGTACACGAATTAGAGTTAG
Organism: Uropsilus gracilis; assembly: GCA_004024945.1. Taxonomy (NCBI): domain Eukaryota; kingdom Metazoa; phylum Chordata; class Mammalia; order Eulipotyphla; family Talpidae; genus Uropsilus; species Uropsilus gracilis. The sequence continues at coordinate 6,765 of PVHY01020797.1, forward strand.
ATAGAAGTGAGCATTCATTCCTCAGTTATACCAGCACACATCAAGTGCTTCGTGGTCACATCAGGCTAGGGGCCACAGCTGCAGAGAGTACAAACATCTTCCTCGTCACCGAAAAGTTTTTTGGGACAGGGCTGGCCTAGAGATTCAAGAGATCGTCCAGGAAATAGCAACAGGCACATAGCTATTCATCTCTTACTTTCTATTCCACATCTACCATCTTCCTTCTCCTCTTACATCCCTTTCAGAGCTGTCAACTAAATGTTCCTCTGAAAATAACCAGCATGCCTGGCAGAGGGTCCTCCAGTCAGCTCTTCTACAGGGTAATGTGAGCAACTGTCCAGTTCCTCAGTGATTTTCCCAGCAGAAACCACCTCCTCAGGAGCCAGCTGCTGGAGGCCTTCCCAGAGGGTGGGGAGAACCTGGTAGGATCCCCAAGAAATTAGTATTTAACTGCAATTTTATTTTAACAAAGGATACTACAACTCCACACAAATCTAAAGCTCAGTGTCCCCTTAGGGATATTCGCTTGAATAGGATTTCTCCCAAGAACAGAATTTTAAGTAAACTCCTCTCTTCCAGTCACTGGCGTGCCCCCAAAAAACCTGGAGCCAACACTTCTGCTTCCTTCTGCGTGTGTGGTTCCCACACACTGGAAAAGAATTGAGAGGATAGAGAAAAAAGCCAGGAAGAGGCGCTCCCCTTTCCCTGGTAAAGAGTCCCATAGGACTTAGGAAATAATTGCAAACCAGAGGCAAGAAAAGCTAGAAGGTAAGGGCCAGAAACCATTCCATCGGATGTCAAGATGCACTTCCAGGGCAGATGAAGTTATACAGCATCAAGTTGCTAGTCCAACTTTTTCACAGAGTACCAGTTCACCCCAGACACAGTAATTCACTTTGGAAACAAACACAGAGCTATGGTAAACTACATATTACATAAAAGTTATCATCTTAATCATTTTTAAGAGTATACTTTAGTGACATTAAATCCTTCACCTTGTGTCAGTATCACCACTGTTCATCCATATAGCTGTTCTCATCTCCCCAAACTGAGACTCTGAACACATTAAACACTAATTCACCTTTCCCCTGTCCCTCAAGCTCCAGCAAGCACCATTCTAGGTACCTTCTGTCTCTATGAACTCAACTGCTCTATGCACCTCAAATAAGTGGAACCACACTGTATGTGTCCTTTTGTAACTGGCTTATTTCACTTAATATGCTATCCTTGTATGAAATTAAAAAAAAAACTTTCTCTCCCCTTTACATTTGTTCTGGGACCTGTGAATTAAACTGACAAAAGACAGATTAACATGAAAAACAAATGTTATTGATGTTATTATTTTCACTTGCACAGAGGGTTTACAGACAAGACATGAAAAAAGTGGTTAGACTTGGAGCCTAGAAACCATTTTAAAACAGGATAATAAACTGGGAGACATGACTAGATAATAGAGGGGGTTTTTGACTTTAGACGTTGATAGATTGTAGGAAGTAACAAACTATTTTATGGGGAAAACTGGTGAAAAATTTGAATAAGATTTGCTGATGCAGATTCTGACCGTCCACAGTGGTCAGGAGAGTCTTGATACAATGATGAAATAAATACATGTCCTTTCCTGGCTTGGAGACATTGTCTTATCTAAGTTTAACAAACCTGGATTTACATGTTTAACTCACATCTTGCTTTTTTCTTGGTTTCCAGAGGCAACAGTCCTCACTGCAAAGAAACTTCAAAACAAAGGTTTGGAAAGTTCCCCCTGTTAACACAGTCAGAATGCTGAAAACAAGCTGATGTCATCCAAATGATCAGGCACTGACATTACAAGATTGGACCTATGAACACATACTCTCTCACTCCTGGTAATTCCACTTAAATGCCTGTACACACTATCAGAGAGCAGACAGTAATCTTTTAGACACTAGACTGCTGTACCCCTCATGTAATAGAGTAATTAATTAATTTTTTAATAAAAATCTTCTCTTCCAAACTCTGTTCCATTCTATTGATCAAGGGGAACTCAGGCTAGAATTTCCAGTATCACTAGACTATTCCTGGTAGAGGAAAACAGGAAATTTATACCCTCATTTTAAGCAGAAGGAGGAAGACACTGAGTTCTTATGTCTGCTGTTTCTCAGTGTCTTCAGCTCAAAAATTATCAATATGCCAAAGTGGCATATTTGGGGCAGCACATCCTGACTCTCTTTATCCTCAAGGCTCCTCCTGCCATGTGCCAAATTTCTTTCCTTTTCACACAATAGGGTTGACCCTTCATAGCCTGGGTTTGAGGAATACTTTACTATTTACACAAGGATTTTCTTATAGACAAAATAAACTTACAGCAGCATTGATAAATACAGCACTATACGTGTACTTTCTCTCTTTGAAAGCATTTTTTGTCAACAGACTACAGTATTTATTAAGATCATACATAAAATAGGTATCAGTCAACTCTTTAAGTTATTAGTAAGGTTTCCTGATAACAGCTGTTTATTAGCAAAGTTTTGGGGTAGTCAGAAATCACATGTTTAAGGGGAAACTGTAGTTTTGATAAATTGAGTATTTTTGATAAATCATTTTTTCTTGTATCAATGAATAAGTAAGTTTTTAAAAATTTAAGTAACACTTGACCAAAAGTTATTCAGAAGTGAAATTAGAAGTGATTTCAGAACTGTGTTGAAGGAAAGGTTTGCTGTTTGAATCCATGTGGTCCTACTGACAATAAACAACTGACCGCTTCAGACGGTGTGCAGATGTAAAGATGATGTCTGCAACATGGGGCGATGATCTCCAGCCCATTCCAAAGCTGACTTTCCACACTCTCAAAAAGTCTCCCATGTAAGATAAAGTGAAGGAACCAAAATTAAAAGATGGGAGGAGGAAGGGTGCCTTCCTTCCAGGTTGAAACACATCACACACAAAAAACTAGAATTTTCATCTTTTTCTGCTTTATTTCACACTTTTAACTAGATATCTACATGGAGAAACTAGTAATAGGGAAGAAGAAAATATATTTTACATGACATTTCAGGAAAATTTATCTAAGTTTTAAATGCCAGGCTACTTGGGCAAACATATTGTCTAAATATCTTTCTCAAACACAAAATGTAGCTAATGAATCAAAAAGTCAGATGGATGAAACTGATCAAAATTAGATTACAATACAATTCCCCACCTTTTTTCAAAATAACAGATACAGACCAATGAGTTCAAAACAGGCTTACAGGAGTCTGTTTCCCATACAAAAGGATGCATTTGCTAGAGAAACCACAATCTTAGGCAGCTTATTTCTGTTTCCTCGTGAATTAATTTCCTTCTGTACTTAAGACCCAGACTTCAAACATAAAAATCCTCTTCACTTCTCAGTAGTTTGCCTGACCAGACAGTGTCATCCATAATTCTCCACAGTTTATCATGCCCTTCCCCCTTAACCCTGAGGATGGAGTGATTCACTCAGAGAAAGGTGATTAGAGGAAACCACGAGGCCCAGCTGCAAGGCTCCCTCTCGACTCTGCAGAGAATGATTTGCTATTCTTAGATTTGCTATAAGAACAGTCCATACCTTCCTTCCCAGCACACTTGCATGGCTAAAAATGACATCAGCTCCAAGGGCAGGGTGCGTCCAACACCATGAAATAAGCTTATGCATATGTTCCAAGCTTGCAGTTTTAACTTCCTCACATTGGGCGATGTTACAAAACTCCAGGCTGAGCCCTGTAGTGGAGAGGAGGGTGAGGGACATGTCCCTGGGGCCTGAGCTCAGTGTGACGGATTTCTGGGCTCAGTGTGACGGATTTCTGGGGTGGGGGTGGGGGGTAGCTGAATAATCCTGGATTCCTGATCGCCCACATTATCCTAAAGAATTCCTTTAGAGAAGGTCATTGCTGTTGCAAGCTGTTTCCCCCCAATAAATTCTATATTGTTCCATTTCCCAAACTTCCATCTCATTCCCACATTCCTGGAGTTGGAACCACAGTACACTCCTACCCGTCACCCCCTGGCATACTTGTCCTCCCAATTTCCACAGCGCAGCCATGAGAACAGCCTTGGTTTCAGCCTTAACATGGTCCTCACCACAAATAAGGCTTTCGTGGTTTGGGAACCCAAATCTTTCTTTTCAGAATCACTGAATGTCTATTTTGATTATTTCCTCCTTTTTTTTTTTTTTTAAGAGGAAAAAGTATTTCCTCAAATTTGCTTTCAAAAGTCACAGAATGTCAAAATCCTTTTCTCTGGGTATCCCTTGATCTGGTTGGCAACAGGGAACCCCCCTGTAGCACCTCAGTCACTGAACTTTCTCTCCCTCAGCAGCACAGCCGGCAGCTGCTCCTCAACGGGCAATTGCTTGGCCAATGTTTTCATTCTAATTTTTTAATGCTAAAAGGGAATTGGTTATGACATGCCATCCATAATCAATTTCAGACTTTTGGTTGAAGATGCTGGCAAGCTCCTCCACTAGGCCACATCTATAACTTGGTGGAAGTCCTTTATAAGCTTAGAAACTCTTGAGAAAATAAAAGTTTCTGTGGATATATAAAACCAACGTCTATGTCTCTGGGGTTAATTCATTTTCAGTTTCCAGAATTATCTGGAAACTGAAAATACAGGAACGTTTGTAGAAAATTTCTTTTCCAATGTATGGCTACCACGTAAAAGGACGAAAGTGTTATAACCTAGTCTCACATTTCTCACATTGTCCATGCTAACCCAGTATTATTTGTGTTCTTCAAATCCACATTTAACACAAGACAGAGACATTTTATTCACCAGCACTCTTCTTATAGGAGTAGATTTTTCTTTGGAAAAATATTGCCACCATTCACCCAAAGGTGTGGAAAGGCTTAAGAAGATAAATTGTGTTGATTTGCATCGACATGAAAGGGATGGATGGAACAGGAGACCAGTGAGGAGTTTTTTCTAAGATTACCTTAGGGGAGGGGGCAGAGGATGTTTAAGTTTGGTTAATGCTTATCACCTCCCTCAAGCCATTTGTGTTCCTATTATCTTCAGAAGTCCTGCTTTTGGATGCTTTTAGGGCCAGATTTCCCTCAGGAAACTTGAGAGTATGGTCATTCACACTTCTGGTCAACCCCACTTGGTTCTAAAAGACCCACCACAAAAACTGAGTTCACAAAGGCCACGGGCTACCACAACTATCCTAGGGCAGAGGGAGGCTTCTGGTTCTTCACAGTTTTGTGAACTGAGAGGAGAGTGAGTCACATACATAGGCCTTGTGGGGTAGAAGGGTCCCAACGAATAGCAACTAACAAATTTAAAATATGTGATATGCTTTCTATTTCTTAAAATCATGTTTGAATTTTAAAAATTACCTATATCATATTATTTTGTTTCATTTAATTAAATCTGTGGTGTGAGTGTGGCTCTAATTCTCCTAAGATGCCAAAGGCTGTGTTAGCCCACTACTCAAAGATTTCACTAAAATTGGCCATGGTCACTTTTTGCAGATGAAATACACAAAGAACCATGGTATTTTTTTAAAGTCAGCAAATTAATCTTTAAAGTAATTCCTGCTATTTTTAGTACTTAGTATTCTCCAAATGCACTTCTATCTTTAGTTATTGTAGTCTCCCAATAACACACCATTCCTTGTAATTTTAAAGTACAAACCTTCACAAAATCAAAGTTGTCTCACATAGCAGAGATAGATAATCAATGTACACTACATTTGGCAAAAAACTTCTAAAAGTTACATGACATCAGTTCAGGAAACCAAATTATAATTTATATCATTATTTTTGTTGAATTTAACAAGACTCCATGATACAACAAAATCTCATTTTAGCCACAAACGCATTTTCATACATTAACAATTATTCTCAGATGATGAATATATGTCACAAGCTCCTTCTTAAAAACACAATCCATGGACAGCTGTTCAAACTTAGAGTCTCCAAGACTGAAAACTGAAAACCAAACTCAGCATGATTCTTAACAATCAAAGAGAACAAGTCAAAAATACACACCCATCCAAGAATAAACCCTGATGTAAACTAGGGACTTTGGGTGATGACATGTCAATGCAAATTCATGAAAAGTAACAAATGTGCCACTCCAGAGGGTATGTCAACAATCAGGAGGTTGCTATGTGGGGGGGGGTGGGGGGGGACAAGGGGGTACAAGGGAGTCCCTTGTACTAGCTTTGCAATTTTACCGTGAACCTTAAGCTATTCTTTAAAAAAGTCTTAAAGTAGTAAACAACCCACAAACTCTCTCTCATCCAGTCATTCAGCAAATATCCCTAGGGTCCCTACCAGGTGACCCCTGTTCCCAGACCAATGATGATCCTTGGGTCACCAGTAGCCAATATGGACCACATTCAGCTGGAGTGTATGTCTAGAGACTAACATCTAATTCCATAATCCTCCTGACAGTTTTCTTCCAACAGTTTTCAAGCTGCAAGTTGGCCAAAGACAAGTTATATCAGACACTACCCCAAATTCTTTTAACTCTCAGTTATCTCAAATATAAACTGGAATTCATAATATTTATCACTCTTCTACTTCCCAGACTGAAGAGTAAAATTAGACAATGGCTGTAGAAGCACAGTGAAATTATAAAGTTTCATATACATGCAATTTATACACTATATATTGACCATAACACAAAAAGTGTGTGGATTCCGCTATAAGAAAGGATTTGGTTGCTCATGTAAAGTATTAGAGTTGATTCTGGATCAAAGTTGATGAATAATAAGGTCCTGATTGCCTTGTGGATAATCCCACCACAACCCCCAAATGATGGTCCCTGAACTAAATCATCTCCTTCAAAACACACAGTCCTTTTCAACTAAGTACCCTTAACAACTGAGTACATAGCCTGTTCAGTGATAGTTCTTCACAACGCCCCAAACTGCAGTGCTACCACCCATTGAGCACAGAGAAGGGGTCAGATTGCTTCTCCATCACACTGGTCTCCAGTCTGGCCTTGGCCAGTGATGGGGCACATCATGCACCTCTCACCATTTTCTCTCCCCCCCTCAGGTCTATTTTGCATGCATAAACATTTGGAAGCATGGCTCTGATGGCATTCCTGATCAAAAAGATTCCATGTCTCCCCTGTTCATAAATGATTAAACCAAACCCCTAAATGTGGTGTTATACGTTGAATTGTGTTGCCCCAAAAAGTTGAAATTCTAACCCCAGTAGCTCAGAATGAACCTTATTTGGAGACAGGCTCTTTACAGGGGCAATTAAGTTAAAGTGAAGGGTGAGTCCTAGTTCTGTATGACCAGTGTCCTCATAAAGAATCTGGACAGAGGTGCCCACAGAGGGAAGAGGATGTGAAGCAACATGGGAAGAAGACGATCCTCTATAAGTCTAGAACCGAGGATGGAGCAAATCCCTCCCTCATAGCCCTAAGAAATAACAGCCCTGCTAACACTTTCCATTGCTCTTGCCGGTGGATACTCCTTATCTGTCCATCTCCAGGCCCTTGCTTATGATAGTCTTTCCTGACTTGTGCTGAAGTGCTCTCACACCTAAATGGATAAACTAGAACTCTCCTTCAAAGTCTGCTAAGTTCTGATTCTTCCTGATTGGAAATAAATTCTTCCACTCTGTACAAACTTAGCTATTTGTGCTTCTCTTATGGCAGTTTCTACCTTTTACAATTATTTCTGCTTTTGTCCCATTTTATTTGTACTACGTGAACTTCTGGAGGGCAAGAGAGGCATTGGTTCCTTGCTATATCCTAGACCTAGTCCAGGGCAAGATATATACCCACACAAAAATAATTGTTTAATGAAACCAACAGGCTACTATTAAGTCTTCCTTAATTCCATTAATCTTTCTGACAATTTTAAACAGCTTAATCTCACTATACAGCCTTAATCCAACATTTTCTGGAATTATAAGTGTGAAACTGGTATTCTATACCTGTTATATATTTACCATCTCAATTGTTCTTCAGAAAAGTCAGAAATGTAACCCTACAACCAATATAAACAATTTTCCACACACTATTTTCCCCAAGTCCTCAGCTATAAAACAAATATATACACGTGGTAGAATACACGCTGAGAAACCCACATTGCTTAATAATAAAAAGGAATAAACTTAATACATAGCATACAGGTACATATACATGTCAAAGCATTGCATTATATGACTTTAAATGTGTACAGTATATGCAAACTGTACCTCAGAGTTGTTTATTTATGCATTAGGGCGTTTCAACATCTCAAGACCATGTAGCAAAGTGCTAGTTTTATCTTGACTATCCAGTAATGTCTCAGATAAGCAACAAGCCAAATCAGCTGACTGCTTCTCCATTTTAAAATGAGGATTTAACTAACTTAAAAAAAAAAAAGACATTACTCTTTAGACAACAGTACAGGCTAATATTTTGCACTTTTAAAGCTATGAGACTAATGATTAACAAAGACAATCAGAGTATTTTTTTCTTTTTGAGACTCAGTCTCGTTATTTTTGTCCATGGAACTGCAGGTTCACGTTACCCGGGGTCACAGACTCAAGCAATCCCTAGCCTCAGCCTCCCAGGTAGCTGGGATTACAGTCACGTGCCACCACACCCAGCTATTTTTTAGGATTAGGTCTCGCTACATGCCCCTGGCAGGACTCGAACCTGTGGATTCAAACAATTCCTAGTCCCAGCCTCACTCCATAGGCTGCGATTAAAGGCATGTGCCACTGTGTCCGGCCTCAGAGCATCTTTTTAAGTGTCATTTAAATAGAAAAATAAACCAGGCAAGGTGGCGCACACCTGTAATCCCAGCGCTGGGAGGCTGAGGACAGGGAACGCCTGAGTCCGCAGATTTGGGACTACCCCGGCAACACAGTGAGATCTAGTCTCTAATAAAAAAAAATAGCAAAAATACCATGTAATGCCAAATAAATAAATTTTGAAAACAGGGGCTATCCTCCCAGTGTGATTCTGATGAGGAACACTTATCCCCTAACTTGCTATTCAGTCTGAGGAATGAGCCATTAATGATTTCTGCTTTCTCTCCTGCAACATCAATGAACATGAAAGCTGGGTTTTATCTTGCTGGTTGTTTTTTACAATGATGCAAGAGAATGACTCCTAAATATCTTGAGAGAGGCCAGAAGATGATATAATACTTTGGGACAGGGAAAGGGTGCATCATTTATCATGACCTTGCACGGTCTTTGTGGAAAGTCACTGCCCCAGCAGAATGTAACAGAAGAATCTCTAAGGTAAAGGTAGACCCCCTGATTCATGAGCCAAGCCTGCACACTGTCAGGACAGCAGCTGAATCTGAGATTCTGAAATGATTAGAACATTCAGACTATGCCTCCCCACATGAGACCTTCATCCTGGCAGCATGTGAGAGCTCTTGTGGGTTGAACCTGACATGAGCAAAAGAAACACTTTATTGGTGAAAAGATCTCCTGGCAAGGGGTTGGATTGTGAAACTGGTCCCCACCCTGAGTTCTGTTGCAATCACAGCCATAGCTTTCATGCGCCATTGTCAAGAGATGTGGAAAAGTCTCTGTTAGCAGAAAAACAAATGGAATTTTCACCACTGTGGCTTAGGGGAAAAAATGTATGTCTCATCTCATTATTCTTTAACAGCATCCCTGTTGAGCAAATGCAGGGGAAAAACTTGAAGAGGGAACTGTCTAGTCCCTTGTTTAACAGGCTGTGAACCAACCTATAAATAAGCTAATTAGGCCCACCCAGTGGTCAGATACCCTCTCTGATCACAAATGTGTATAAAAATGGGAAAAGTAAGGGAGAAACCGACAAGTCTCATAGCAAATTTCCTTTTTCATCAAAACTATCAGAGAAGTCTTCACCCAAACCATTTGTCTCTTAAGTAAATTTCTTTTTAAGTGCATAGGAAAATACGCCATCCTAAAAGGCTGATGCTACAAAAAAATCATTTTTAGGTAAATGCCTCAATCTAATATTATCTTCTTTGGGAAATACAGAAGAGCTGAGTCCTGACACACCCAGATAAGTCTGTCTTCTATAGCATTTCTCGCCAGTCATTTGACTCCCTTGAACCTCCCCCACTTTTTGTCCCCACCCCTCACCACTTTGAAAAAGGAAGGAAAGAAAAAAACTCATTGGTGAGTTTTTTTAACCATGTCATTACTGTTCCTCTGATGTGAACTGCTGTCGTGCTGAAAATGACCATGTTCCTCACTCCATCCTGCCAAGAAAATCAATCCTTGCAAAATAAGACACACTCACCTCATTTGTTCAAAGGGCCCCCTTATTAGTGTTTATTGCTTCATCAAGGATGAAGCAGTTAGTTCTGAGCAACAAAATGTCATGTAACCAACAGTAAATCAGACCATTTGGGTGATAGTATGGAAGTCATCTGAGTACTGGCAGCTTCTCAGTTTCATGGTTTAAAAGCAGTTTGTAAAACACTCTGTAACTGTCATATGTGGTACCTACTGCATTATTCACACTCAGTAAACATTAATAACATCTCAATATAGTATTACCAAGATGGGGAAGAGGGTATTTTTTAAAAGTCAGGAATGAAAGCAGCCCATATAAGTTTGTAGCTGTGTGAAAAATGACCTGGGTTGAAGGTGGTTCCCCACCTTGGCAACCTGGCGGAACCACCCGTACCCACAGTCACTGGAGTGTGAACTTAAGTCAAGTGTGACCACAAGTGTACTTTTCCTGAAGAAAACCAACGGCTGCCTCTGCTTTCAAAGCAATATCAATGCATTAAATTTAAGTTGAAAAGCCAATTTCAGTCATTTCATTTTTTAAAATGGTATTATCATTTGTTGAGGTAACATTGGTTTATAACATTGTCTGTGATTTAGTTATTTCCTCTTATTCTCTTATACTAAATTGCATTAGCTCCTTCTCAAGCACGTCAAGTTCTTGACATTTTAGGAAGCACTAAGTTCAGTCTCAAAGTTCTCAAAGATCAGGCCAGAAAGGAACCAGTTCTCCAACCAAACAAGAATGAAGCGTGTTCACTGGATAGTCCTACCACGTGCGTGTTAGGTGGGGCAACAATGTGCATTTTAAAATTTCTGTCAGTTGTCCCCTCATCTTGTGTAGGGATGGCAGGGCTGCATGCCAGGCCTGAACTCACACAGTTTTAGAGTGGGACAGCTCAGGCCAGAAGGCAAGTTTTCTATCTCCTCTTCCAGAACACACTGGCCACAACGGCCCGCCTCTGGGGATTGTCTCAGCAGCAGCCTGCCCCGGCCCATCTCCAATTTCTGGCAACCTCAAAACCCTTTCATTTACTACATGCCATTGCAAGTGAAAATTCTTTTCCCCCCAAAATAAGAAAGATAGAAAACTGAGTCCATGGGAGCTGATTGCCCTAATGTGGCGTGGGTCTAGGGCGGGTCCAGTACATTCCATGTGGCAGCAGGCAACCAGGGCGGCAGGCTTGAGGGTCAAAGGCATCAAGATTGCAGAGGTGAACTGGAAGGTGGCTCCACCAGGCAATCATACAATCAAGACAGAATGAGATTTGCAACAGTCAGGGACCCACTCTCTGACTCCAAGTAAAGTCTTCTCCCAGGTGAAGTTTTGACAAGTTTTAGGGTTTCTGATCATATGCCTGGTATCCCCAGAGAAAAAATAGGGTGGGTTTTCCATCTTCAAAAGAAGGTGAGAAGGAAGGTGAGAAAAGGGCCTCATTTAGGACTTTTACAGTCATGGAGCTCAAAAGACTGTGATTACACATCTATTATTCAAATAAAGTACAAAACTAAGTTACAAAATACAAAAAAAAATGAGAGAGAGAGAGAGAGAGAGAGAGAGAGAGAGAGAGAGAGAAGGGAGGCCTCAGTCAGGTAGCGTCCTCTTGTCAGGAGGGCACCAGGGCATGCAGGTCAGCTCTGCACACCACCTGGGGTAGCTGCCTCAGCCCAGAGGCCTCCATGCAGCCCAGGGCTCTGCCCCTTCTGCCTTGGGTTCAGGTGGGAGGGGTCACACTCCTTCCAGGTCACCGTACCTGGAAGGGAGGCCTTGGTCAGGTAATGTCCTCTCGTCCGGAGGGCACAGGGGCGTGTAGGCCAGCTGCACACTGCCGGAGATAACCAGGTCAGCCTGGAGGGCTCCATGCAGCCTGGGACTCCCACCCTTCCACCCCTAACCAGCGGGGAGCAAGGGTGGAGAAGACCCTGGGGTAAGTCCCCCCAAGTCTAGAGAACCCAGGAGGGGGGACAGATGGGGTTGTAGCCCCATCCACCAATGAATGGTTGTTGCATAGGGCAGCCATCTGCAGCCCAGATCAGCCAAGGCATTTGCTCCCAGGCCCTAGCCCAAGGGGGAATTGGGAGGGCACATGCTTGGACATCTGAGTCCCATCCCCATGCAGGGAGGTACCAGCCAGCAGGCAGGTGGGGGGGGCGGGGTGTACCCCCTCCATTTCATCACTCTCCAGTTAATCTACAGGAGGACCAAGAAGATAATATAACACAAACCCCATCATAAAACGGGTGAGGGACCAAGTAAAAATCCAGCCCACAAGCCTGAGATGGACACAACAGATGGACAATCCATTGCTCGAGTCCGTGGTACCCCGGGCATTGTGAAACTGTGGTTCCATGAGCAAAAATAGTGAAACCTAGTTTTGAAAAAAAAAGAAAAAAAGAACCATTCCAGGTGAGACAGGAGAAACATCTATAGAAGTACAATATCATGAAGCATACCTAGGCGCTCGCTGGGTCTGGAAGACCCAAGACCTCATTTTGGAGATGCCTTCTGGGAGAGCAAGGCGCCCCTCCCCACTTTACAGAGGAGGAAAGGAAAGTCAAAGACTGGGGCATCGGCCCCACAGCAAAGCTGCAAACTGAGGCAGAGGAGATCATCTATAATGGCCAACCACAACTGCCTGTATCCACAGAGAAACTTCTTCACCCGCAATGGCAGGGGGTGAAAGCCCCTAAATCTGATGCAAAACAACAGAGATGGGGTTGGAGAAGACAGCCTCCAATGAGAAAGCATGGAAAGACCACAAATAAAAACAGATTAGCTGCCCAACGCAAACTTAAGGCTGAAAACCTACCATCAAGGCTTGCCTGGTTCCAAGAACACAGTCCTTCATCCAATGAAAGGACACTACCACAGGAAAGAAAGAGAATAATGGACTTAACACAGACTAGCAAACAAAGAGTAGGGAGTGGGAGAATGGAGAGGGCACCTGAGGTAGGGAGGTGGGGGAGATATCCCCAACACCATTTACTGAGGTTGAGGTTTAAAGAACAATAATAATAATAATAATAAATAAATAAGCTGGAGGCAGAGACTGGAAATTACTGCCACAATCACTAGGGTCACCAGCAACTCAGAGGCAGAACAGAGGCTCTCCAGAGGCTTCAGAGGGAGCAAGATCTTACCAATATCTTAATTTTTTATTTCCAATTTCCAGAGCTTTGAAATAATAAGTTTGTTGTTTAAAAAAAGAAAACTGAGTTCATAACTATTTTTCTAAGACCTCAGTGTCCACTTTACCAAGTTTTCAGGCTCAGATTGTGAATACCACAAAATGAATGAAATGTGGAAGTGTTTTGGAACTCCAGAAGGTTCTGCAAACACAGCCATGTTTTCTATTGGGCACCAGGAAGGGTGCCAGCATGAAAGAAAAATCTGAAAGGAAGGTCTGCGATCCAGGAGATTGTAGGTAGGTGGCTCCAAAAGGCTGATGGGGATGTGAACCCAAAGAGGGAAATGTCACCACTATACCAGGCTCTAGAGCAATGGGCAAGGCTCTTAACACACAATGAATCATGAGATGTTAAAAACTGAAGCAACCTCCCCCCCCAACTCTCCACAAAAAAGGCACATTTTGATTGAATAGAGTTCTGCACTCAGAGATGGAGAAAACAGAATTGGCTTAAGAGGATATGCAAGCCCTCATTTTTCCTTCTGCATAAACGTTGCATCTTTTTTTAAAAGCTGCTTTTCTTGGCCGTTACTGCCTTCTAACAGACATTTCCTTCCAACTGTATGACCATCTGCTCCCCTTGGACTCTGAGGATAGAGTTCTGGAACTCAACTCTTACAAAGACACCTGCTGCAGCTGGAAAATTCTTAGTCTGTATTATCACTAAAGCGCAGACGCCTCCAGGTGCCCCACCCAGGTCTCACCCTTCCCACTCCCCAAAGATGAGATTTTTTTTTAAGAGCTAACAGGAAAAATTTCACTGAGATACAGCATCCACAAGAAGGGTAGCAGTGGGTAGGGACAGAAGCTGATAAGACCGAGTCAGTTTGTGGTATCTGAGAGCAGTAAACTCCAGACCCACTGAGCCTCAGCCTGGAGTTGGGAGGTAAAGCAAATAAAAAGAATTACCCTGACTTCCACCTGGGATCCATGGATCTCATTCCTGAGTCAGGATGCCCCCAATCACCTCAATTACTAACAGCAGGCAGCTGGATGGACACAAACTGAGTGGGCGGTTGTGGCTCTCTGGAATTACTGTACAAAATATGAATGATGCATGAAAGAAAACAATGCCCAGTCCAAGGAGGAGAAGAAAGGCAGCGCTGTTTTGCACTGGCAGCATACCCAAACAGGGCAGAGGGGGCATGGGCAAAGTCCACTAGCCATATAGTTTTAAACTCCACAACTCTGGCCTTCGTGATATCACCCTTTAAACAACTGACCTGACAACCCAAATCAAACATACCAGCCTGGTAGCAAAATAAGAGAACATATATCATCCTGGACAGTGTGAAAAATTATAGCATCCACTGCACTGCAGTCAATGGCCCACATGTGCTAGAGATTGAAGTGCAGATGTGCATGTGGGCATGTGCGCACGCGCACACACAGATACACATAGGATTCCCACTTTTCTATACGGATTGCCTTCCATGAAAGAGGCTGCAAATGTTTTTAGCAGCACTGTGTAATCTGCTGAAGGGGCACAAAGGCAGCTGCTCTGGATCTATTATCACTTTCCATCAGGTAATCACAGGCAAATAGGGAACATCTTGTTTTCTTGCTGGTTTTAAAACGGGGACACCAGCATTCATTTGATGGCTTTTGGAGAACTAAACAAACTAATATATGTACCCTAACACCATGCCTGAAATGCAGAGAAGGTTCTTTGGTTTCAGAAAAGTGATTACTCAAAATGCCATGGATCACATAAAAACCCTTTCTGCCTTCACATAAAAGAGACCCAAATGTGTGGTCAGGACTTGAGAGCTCTTCACAAATGCAAAGAGAAAATCATCTAAACCTTCCGGAAACACACATGTGCTTGGTCTCTGCAGCCTGCAGAAGTTCAGTGCCCAGTGACACTTCAACCCAAACTTCGGGGCTCAAACTTCTCCCCGATCTCTGTACGACCTCCTCCATAAAGTCCATCACTAGCTGAGTGAATACATACTCAGTTCTCCCTTTGGCTTCTTCACGTCTCTCCTGAAACACACAGAATCTTCACCCTCTATAATTCTTCATCTACTTGGTTACTATGAATTCCCTTTTCACCAAAGTCTTTGGAACACATTCGGTAACTGGGTTTCCTCACCACAGACCCCCTAAGTCACACAGATTACCAAGCCCACAACCCACTGACCTGAAATCATGTCCTGAAAGAAACCAATTTTTCCTGGTAGTTTTTGGAACCCCTCAGTCATCTGGGCTTCTCCTCCAGGGTCCCTGAGATGGAGACTGCTTCCCCACAGCCTTAGTTCTGCTCTCTCCCGTCCTGCATGTCCTCATGCCCTGAGAGCTGCCTCCACAACAAGGCTCACCTGTGCTCATTCACTCAATTGTCCTCAGCGGCTAAATTGCATTTCTACTTTGGCCAACTTCCAGTCCTGAGCTTCCACTACCACCACCATCTGGAAGGGATTGGATGAATCTCAAAAGTACCTTCACTTCCACAGGTCTCAGGTTCTAAGACACAAATAATGAAGGTTCGTTTGATAATACCTGCACACTGAGGGAAGCCACTGGACTTCTGGGCACATCAGAAACACCTGAGAAATCCTGTGTCAGTCAGCCATTCACCTCTTTATGTGGGAAAAGAATGCCAAAAAAAAAAAAAAAAAAAAGAGTGCTACTCCCTTTGACTTCATTTAGCCACTAATCCTCAAAATTTAGGAATCATTTAGCAGTTGAAAAGTAAGAGAAATCATTCCTTGCTTATTTCCAAAGAAACCAAGAAAAAAGGTCATGACTGAATAAGCTGCCTAATTTCAAGGTCTTCAACTTGAATGCTAAATCTCCCTTTACTTTTAAAGTGTCTCACAATGCAGAAAAGTAAAACCCCTTGAATTATTTACATGGCTGTTACTGAAGAAAAATCGGCTACTTCTTTTGGTTTCATTTAATAAAACAGCAGAAAGAGCTGTCATTTTTTACAGTAATTTTTGCTGTACTTCCCAGTAGATGGCAAAAATATTCTGAGAGTTTTTCATTAACCTGTTGATCTGGAGTCTTTCCCTATTAATGACAGCGATTCAGTTTTGCTGTGTTTTGGTCAAACTGACCAAACTGACCAAATCATCATTTGATTTTCTAAGCACAAAAATAATTTTAGAAAAGAACCCTGTTTTCTAAAATCATTATTTCCCAAATGAAATAGTTTCCCAAATGAAAAACTCATCTATTGCTGAGCTGTCCCCAACTTATGTAAAATAAAATATTCCTGACTGATAATTCTAATTTTAAAGAGATCCACTCAATTGTGCTAAGTACTCAGCTCATGTCCCTATTTTGACAATGCAAAGACTTTACCCGAGTCTCATCTTATGGCTACTGTCCATGGACTGTGAGGTCTATACCCCACAGACCAGAGGCAGAGGTTAACAGTCTGTATGCCTCTGACAAATGATCCACCTCAATGTGCCAGCAACAATTCTATTTCAGACCTTTTCTCTGTGAAGCGGAGTGGGGGCTACTAAGTTGTGGCTGTGGCTGAATTATCCCTTCTCTGCTGTTTCACAAGACCTACGTGTGAAGTGATTCAGGATCCACTTCCACTTCCCCACCCCCAGCTCATGGACTGCCTTCTGGGTTAAGGTTTCCACGAGCACAAGCTTCAGTCTCTCTCTTTGCTTTGCCAAAGACAGACGCGGGAACTGGCCATTCTTCACAGTAATGACAACTGTGCTATAAGACAAACAACTTATTCTTAGGAGAAAACAATTAATTCCAACCACCACTGTGTTCCTCAATAGCCACATTTAGTCACATCAGCTTGCCCTGTGATAACTGACTTCCACGAAAACACAAATGGTGGATGACATTTGAATGGGTGTGATGTATTTAATGTAATTTGTACTTTATTATAATGCTTCATCATATATATATATATATATTTTGAGACTAGGTCTTGCTATTTTTACCTGTGGAACCACAGGCTCACGTTGCCCGGGGTACCACGGACTCAAGCCATCCCCAGGCTCAGCTTCCCAGGTAGCTGGGATTACAGGCGCGTGCCATCACGCCCAGCTATTTTTTGGGGGACTAGGTCTCGCTACGGGCCCCAGGCAGGAATCAAACCGCGATCCCTGGCCCCGGCCGTGGCTTCCTAGGCTGCCACCTACAAGGCATGCGCCACCATGCCCGGCTGCTTCATCATATTTTTAAGATGGTGAACTCTTTATAACCAAAAAGATGACCGAGTCTTCCCCTTGTCTTTAAGAATCATTCTCTCCTGAAACTCTCTTAGCAGAATCCCCAAATCTAACCAGAAAAGAACCATCACACACTTTTAAGTAGGCTAAACGTCATCTACACTTAAGACGAAGTCATCTACACTTAAATGAGCTGCAACTCCGGAGAGGTCGGTTTCCAGGGAATATTTGGGCAAAACTTGCCTGTTTTAGGACACTTAGCTAGAACGAAGATCTCAGTTAATCCTACATTCGCCTGTTCCTGGCAGTATATAGTTAGAGACCTTCTCTGCGCCCCAGAATACACAATGTGGATCTAATTAGGTCCAGCTGCCTTATGTTAGTAATAAATTAAAAAAAAAAGTGAGAGAAGCGGGGGGTGGGGGCTTGGTTCAGACCCTCCTCTAGCCTGGTGATCAGAAACTCGCAAGCGCACATCCTCAGCGATCACTCCGAGCAGCACGCGCTTCCTAAACACCCCAGTAAAAGCCCGAGCCTCGCTCAGCTCAAACTTTTCAGCTGCTCAGTTTTCATCGCTCTGGAAAAGATTTACCACCCGCTGGAGGCCCTCGCTCAGACCCC
>PVHY01020798.1:0-24934 GCA_004024945.1 Uropsilus gracilis
TTGATGCATAATATTCCATTGTGTATATATACCACATCTTTTTCATCCAGTCCTCTGTCTTGGGGCATTTGGGTTGCTTCCAAGTCCTTGCAGTTATAAATAGTGTTGCAGTAAACATCCAAGCACAGGTGTCCCTTTGTATTCACATTGAGGTCTCTTTTGGGTAGATTCTCAAGAGAGCAATTGCTGGGTCAAATGGTAGTTCCATTTTCATTAATTTGAGGGTCCTCCACGCAGCTTTCATAGTGGTTGGACCAGTTTACATTCCCACCAGCAGTGTAAGAGTGTTCCTTTCTCTCCACATCCTCACCAGCACTTGTTGTTGCCTGTTCTTTGGATGTGGGCCATTCTTACTAGAGTAAGGTGGTTTTAATTTGCATTTCCCTTACTGCTAATGACATTGAGCAATTTTTCATGTGCCTGTTGGCCATAAGTATTTCCTCTTTGGGGAAGTGTCTTTTTAGTTCTTCTCCCCATTTTTTAATTGGGCTTCTTGTTTTGCTTTTGTTTAGTTGTGTGAGTTCCTTGTGGATCTTCATTATTAAACCCTTATCACTCTTGTGGAGGGCAAAAAATTTTTCACATTTGGTTGGACTTCTTTCTGTTTTTTCTGTTGTCTCTTTTGCTGTACAGAAGCTTTTTAGCTTGATGTAGTCCCATCTGTGCATGTTTTCCTTCATTTTTTGCCATCTGTAGATGTTTCCAGAAATGGATTTCTGACTTGTAATTCATAGAGGGTTTTGCCCAAGTTTTCCTCTATGTATGTTATGGTTTCAGGTCTGACATCTAAGTCTTTTATCCAGTTTGCATTGATTTTTGTACATGGTGTGAGGGAGTTGTCTTGGTCCATTTTTTGCATGTCTTAGTCCAGTTTTCCCAGCACC
Organism: Uropsilus gracilis; assembly: GCA_004024945.1. NCBI lineage: Eukaryota > Metazoa > Chordata > Mammalia > Eulipotyphla > Talpidae > Uropsilus > Uropsilus gracilis. The sequence continues at coordinate 885 of PVHY01020798.1, forward strand.
ATTTATTGAAGAGACTATCTTTGTTCTACTGTAGGTTTTTTACTCCCTTGTCAAAGATTAGTTGACTATTAATGTGTGATTTTATGTCAGGGCACTCAATTCTGTTCCATTGGTCTGATTGTCTTTGTACCAGTGCCAAGCTGTTTTAACCATTATGGCTTTGTAGTATAGTTTGACGTTTGGGATTGTAATACCTCCATTCTCTTTCTTTCTGGTCAGGAGGCTTTTTGATATTTGAGACCTTTTGTTATTCCACATGAATTTCAGTAATTTTTGTTCTGTCTCTTTAAAAAATGTCATATTTATTGGCATTGCATTGGATCTATAGATTGCCTTTGGTAGGATGGCCATTTTGATTATATTAATGCTTTCAATTCATGAACAGGGAATGTTTTTCCATTTCCTCATGTCTTCTTCTATCTCTTTTAGCAGTGTTCTAAAATTTTCTTTGTATAGTTCTCTCATGGTTTTTTGGTTTTTTTGTTGTTGTTGTTATGGAATAAACCTTAGTCTTCACAACAAAACTGAAGGGAAGATACAAAGATTTCTAGCACACTTCCTGCCCCCAGACACGCCTGGTCTTCCCTATTGTCAATAACTTCATGAGAGCTGAACCTGTGTTGTGACTGCTTATGTCATGTGCACATCATTATCACCTAAAGTGGTGCATCAAGGGTCACTCTAGGAGCTGTACAATCTTAGGGTTAGACAAATGCATAATGAGTCTATCCACTATTTTGGTTTCACATAGAATAGTTTCACTGCCCTAAAAACCTTCAGTGCCCTGCTGATTCTCCCAGTTCCTGATCGTTTTATTGTCCCCATCTGGAATTTTCCCGAATATCTCAGTGGAATGCAGTAGGCTGCCTTTTCAGTTGTTTCACTTAATGAGGTGCATTTGTTTCCTCCATGTCTTTTCATGGCTTGGTAGCTCATTTATCTTTAATATTCTGTAGTATCTGTATTATTCCATTGTCTGGCTGCACACAGTTTATTTATCTGTTCCCCTAATCAAGGACAACTTGTATGCTCAGAAGTTTTAACCAAGTGCCTAACTATCTTTTATTCTTCACTGAAGATGTGTCTCATATTCCTATATTTTCAGCTGGGAACAATGCCATCACTTGATTTTTAAAAATGCATTATAAAAAAAAAGGAAGAAATTTATTTTGTTTTCACAACTTTATTGAGGCATGACTGGCAGCTCATAAACTGCACATATTTAAGAGTACAACTTCGTGAGATTTGACACATATACCACCCATATCAAGATAATGAACATGCTCATCACTCCCCAAAGTTTCCTCATGTCCTTTTGTAAGCCCTACCTTCTACCCATCCACAAACAATAGCTGATCTGCTCTCTGGTTATTTTTTGTGTTTATTTTTTGCCACTATAAATTAGCTTGTACCTTTTAATGGAAATTTGTATCCTTTAGCTACTATTTCTAGAAATTATCTTCATTTCTACTATTGCAAAGGATGCAACAGCAAAGATTTTCACATGAAATATTTCTTCTTTGAACAAAATTAAGAAAACTCACTGGCTTCCCCTGAAGGGAATGCAGGCACATTGTTGGGGGTAGAGCAAAGAAAACCAAAGGAACTGCCTTGATTTCCATGCTCAAATAATCCCTAAGAAAACTTGGACTCCAAAAATTAAACCAGATGGTAGTCTTTATAAATTCTCCCTTGCTCAGTAGGGTCCCATAAGGTCACTTAGAAAATTTTGAGTTTGACCCATTTTCAGTTCTGGATGGACTTGAAGAAATGAAAGCATATTTTTCATTAAGAAGGTGGAAAAATCACAGTAAAGATGAAGTGGAATATATGGTCTAGAATGGTCTTTTCTTTTTAATTTTAATAAGAATGACCTTCACATTTCACTTCCAGAGTTCACAGAGACTTGGGGAATGAGGCTTATCCTACAATTACTGTGGCAATTCACAGCAGTGATTTTCGGGTAATTTATGGCTGTATATTTGCATAATGTTCACATGGAAAATAAGGTGTTGACTGTTGACACACTTCCTTGGTGAAGGCTGTTTAAACTATTCCCTTTCCAAGCAGTTCTCAGGAGCTTTTGGACCCCAAGGATGAGTCACGATCTGCCAGGTGCCAAGGGGATTTGTAACTAGTTCCTACCAAGTTTAAAGTTTAAAAATATACACACTTCACATACACATATTTGCTTCTTGGTGCTGCTCTGGTGAAAAATCTCCCACTGTGCTTCAGAGAAACAAGCAATCCTTCACTGAAAGGCTGGAATGCCAATTTGCTAATTTGGGGCAAGTAAGGACAAAGGTGGCAGCCATAACTACTGATAACGGACATGAGTGAACTCACGCACGACCAGAAGTCAAGCTTACTCCTTTCACTTGCACTGTCTTGTTAAATCCTTATAGCAATCCTAGAAAATGGTGAGTAATAATATCCCCATTTCATGGAAGAGGAAACCAAGGTATTTGGAGTGAAGTGACTTTCCAGAGTTCACCTCACCATATGGCTGGATTTTGACAGCAGGTCTATTTGCTGAGATTGTAACCCCTAAGCCAAATGCCTTGAATTGATTATAAATCTGTGTAAAGCAGATACAAAAGGGCCTCCTTTCCGCTGCTTCCTAACCACTGCTCAGAGTCACAGCCCTGCTCACACACTTCCCCTAATGCCCTCATCAGCCCTCAATATGGCTGACTCTGGAGCCCAGACCCCTTATCTCTGGACACCATTACTCCTGTGGTGCAATCCTGGGGACCTGGAAAGTAGGCTTCTCCAGAAACCACACCTTTACTGATCTTTCCCCACACTTCACTGCTGGCTTCCCTTTCCATGTTTCAGGAGACAATCCTCCCTCTCTCAGTCCCTCTTCTGGAAACCCAACCTGAAGCAATAAGACAAAGTTTCATAGGGAACAGTGAGCTTAAACTGGGGGGAGTGGGGAAGCTGGCTTCTCTAGAAGAATATCTTCATTCTGCCCTAGTTGGAGCACCAGATGTAGTTGGGATCCCTGGGTAGAAAGGGTTGGGATTTGGGGTGTAGCACCGTAGGACTATCACTAGTGAGGAGGCAGCATGAGGCTCAAACCTGAACTCCTTGAGTAAAGAGGGGCTGATACTCACAGCACTAACCTCACAGAGATGTGGTAAATGTGACAAGGAGTGAAAAGTGTTTGGGCACAGTGCCTGCCACACAGAATCACTGAGCAAATAAGAGATATATTCTGGGGTTCAGTAAAAATACAGGATATTTTTGCCTTTCCCACTTCCTCTCCCTGACCTCAAACCTGAGCAGAATTAAAGATATCAAATATATTACCCTTAAGTGGGACATAGTAGCATAGCAGATACCAGTTGCCCTCCTTTGTCCCCAGTGTCTGAAGTCAGGGTGATAGCTCACATCAGGGAAAGTCTGAGATAACCCTTTAAATACAAAAGGCCTAATACCTATTTTCCCCAATGAAATTGCTTCCTGAGGAAATGGAGTATTTTTGAGGTTAAACTGGAAGGTCCCAAGTGCTACTTGGCTTATTACGGAGTCTATATGATGCTCATGTGTTCACCCACCCAGTCATCTGCTGTCACCATCTCTCTAAAACCAGGCCTCCCTCAGATCTGTCCTTTGTCCAACCTCAGCAAGCAGCAGAGCCTGGTTCAACACACATCCCAGTCAGAACTAACATTTTATTCCTTCATGTATTCTTTTAATACATATCTACTCAGTGCCAATCACTAAGCTAGATTTGGGGGACACAGGGTGAACAATGTGTGGTTGCATAAATGCTTTGTTCTTCTATCTTACATTTTCTCCTACCTCTCAATGCCTGTCCCTTGGTTTGTCTCACCATCTTTGCTCACTTATCATCACTTCCTCACCCATGCTTCTTCTGACCTCTCCTCCCAACTGGAGCAGCTACACCTTTGCTCAATTTCTATAGCCTTTCATTCCTCCCTGTTCATAACCTTCATCAGCTGGCCATGAGAGTGATGTGAGCTCCTGGAGGGCAGAGAACCTACCATTAATTAATTAATTAATTAATTAATTAATTTATTTATTTATTTATTCATTCATTCATTCATTCATTCATTCATTCATTCATTCATTCAATCTTTCAGTCCTTTGGCAAGTAAGAGGCTGTGCTGGATGCTAGGGTTGAACAATGATTCCTAAGGAGCAAGCTTCCCATTGTGATACAGTTCCACTGGTGGAGGAGGGTCAAAAAAATGAATGAGAAAGCCAAGGATTTCTTCTTCCAGGTTTTTGCCAAGACTGTATTGCTATAGAATGAAATAAACTCAAGTGAAATCAGATGATTGTCTAATTCAAAGTTGCCTAAGGTTATTCCACATTAGTTTGGGATGTATAGATCAGGGGGCTAAAAGTCAGTCACAGACAAGGCCCCTGAGGTCGTATGTGTGGGAGACTTGTTCCAGTCCATTGTCCATCCTGAGAGGCCATATTCAAGAGGAGAATGGACAGTGGGCAACAGGAGACTCTACTCCTCAGAACCTTCACTTCTTTCCATTTGGGACATAGGCCCAGCCTTCAAATTTTTCAACAGAAGTTTTAAAAAAACTTGAACATTGACTTCAAATTTTCAAAAACTTTCCAAAGCTTTGACTCCAAATCCAGTCTCCAGATAGTCACTAATTCAGTTGTTTTATTATTTTTCCCTCCCATGCCACCTCAGTTGTTTTAAATAACTAGACAAATGAAAATAGTCTGAAGGTAATTTCTTGCAAGCATGGTATTGCTCTAGTCCCGAATCAAAATCCCCCCTAGAAATGCTTGTTAAATGCTAGAGGAGAAATGAAAATGATAAATAGGGGAGAAAAAAAAAGAAGTGGGCAAAGCTGAGAGACTGAGCTCCCTTAAACAGGATGTCCTTAAGGGAACATCCCCACTCCACCCCCACCTTGTACAAGGCCCAGGTTAGGGGGGTGGGCTTGGGGTCTGGAAGGAGGATCCTGCTGGCCTGGCATTGGTGATCTCCCCCAGATGGCCACGCAGAGCCATTAGCGCAAGGGGAAGCCCTGGCCCTCAGATACAGGTCGTTTCAATGAAGAGGAGTTGCCAGGATGTAAGTGGATAGCCTCCCGGTCCACGGGGCTGCAGCCACTCCCGCCTTTGCGCTTCTGGACAGTATTAATTTACACAGGGCCTGCAAACAAGCCCGGCCACTCTCCGACCTATTGAGTTACATGCAAAGCACAAATAAACTTCCTGGGATCACTAATAGAGGAAATTGAAAAGGAAGGAACAATCTATCAATTATCAATAGGCAGCTCACAGGAACTCGGCAAATTAAGTAGTTAAAATGGGTAATGGAGATGAAAAGAAAACTACAGGATTAGAAAAATATTCCTCCACCAAGTAGCAGATTAAAGAAACTGGATGCTTTCCTCCCCTGGCCATTATGTAGTCAGTCAAGCAATGGTGGAGAGGAGAGAAACCATGCTCTTCGATCGCCTGTATGATTTTCTATATATGTGTGCTCGCAGGTGTGGGCAAAGAAATGGTCTCCCATCTGAGGGGCCGTGAGAGACAGGAGAACAGCATCCGCAATATTTCTCAAACTGACTGAGTTTACAAAGCAGAAAAGGATACTGGATTGCAACCTGAAGAAAGCAGCTCTTTCTGAACTGTCTCAGCCTGATGCTGCTGCCTCATACCCTGCCACTCACAGACCTCTCCCTCCCAAGGATACGCAGTCATGCAGTCTTCTGCTGCAACCTCATCTCTGATTCACCAGGCCTTTTCTCCTCTACTGTACTCACTTCCTCCTTTACCTTCTTCAGCTCCTGTGGCTCACCACTGCCACCAATGCAATCAGTCTTTTTGTAAGACTCCAGTTTTTAGGCCTCAGGTTTGGGTGGGAGGGGCCACACTCCTTCCAGGTCGCTATGCCTGGAAGGGAGGCCTTGAACAGGTAGCATCCTCTTGTCTGGAGGGCACAGGGACATACAGGCCAGCTGCACACCGCAGGTGGTAGCTGGGTTGTCCCTGAGGCCTCCATGCGGCCCAGGGATCCCACCCTTCCACCCCTAGCCAGTAGAGAGCAAGGGCAGAGAAGATACCAGAGTGAGCCCCCCCCCCAAGTCTGGAGAGTTCAGAAGGAGGGACAGATGGGGTTGTAGCCCTATCCACCAGCTACACAGCAGCCATCTGCAGCCCAGATCAGCAGAGACATTTGCCCCCAGGCCCAGTCCAATGGGGGATTGGAATGGCACATGCCTGGACATCTGGGTCCTACCCCCATGCAGGGAGGTACAGGTGTGTGGGCATGTAAGTGGAAGGGGGGTGTGGGGGTGGTGCCCCCTTCATTTCATCACTCTCCAGCTAATCTTCAGGAGGAACAAGAACATATATAACACAGACCCCATCATAAAATGGGTGAGGGACGAGATAGAATCCAGCCCACAAGCCTGAGCTGGATGCAGTAGATGGACAATTAAAAGAACGATCCAGGTGAGACAGTAGAAACATCTATAGAAACATGATGTCATGAAGCGCACGTATGCGCTCACCAGGCCTGGAAGACCCAAGACCTCATTTCGGAGATGCCTTCTGGGTGAGCAAGGTGCCCCTCCCCACTTTATGAGAGAGGAAAAGAAAGCCCAAGACTGGAGGCATCCGCCCCATAGCAAAGCTGCAACCTGAGGCAGAGGAGATCATCTACAATGACCAATCACAATTACCTGTATCCACAGAGAAACTTCTTCACTGGCAATGGCAGGGGGTGAGACCCCTACATCTGATGCCAGAACCATAAGGTAAAGCAGCAAAACAACAGAGATGGGGCTGGAGAAGACAGCCTGCAATGAGAAAACATGGAAAGACCACAAATAAAAATAGACTGGATGCCCAACGCAAACTTAAGGCTAAAAACCTACCATCAAGACTCACCTGGTTCTGAGAACATAGTCTTTCACCTAATGAAGGAACACTACCACAGGAAAGAAACTAATGACTTAACACAGACTAGCAAACAACAAAGCGGGGTGTGAAAGAATGAAGGGGACACCTGAGGGAGGGAGGTGGGGGAGGTATCCCAAAAATCGTTTACTAAATTTGTGATTTAAAGAATTAAAAATAAAAATTAGAAAAAAAAAGCTAAGAAACTCGTTTTTAAAATCTTACATTTAGAAAGTGGTAGCACCTAGTTACAGGGGATTGATCATGAGGTCCTGAGTTCCTTCCCAATTCATGTAACTCCAGGAAAGGATTTTGGATTTCCACCAGATGTATCACTACATTCAGAGCTGACACCTCTGAGGACCAGGCAGAGGGGCCGAACACAAATTAAATGCATTCTTCTAAATCCTTTGTGACTTAGTACTTCAAGGGGCCTTTCACAAGTGAGGAAATAAGGTGCAAGAACAGCCAGATTTATAAAACGAAAACATGGTGCTTAGACGCTTCCCTAATCCTGTGTGGCTCAGAACACGAGACAGGCTAACTTGGTTGCCATCTGAGCTCCTGGGATGTGTTCACCTGATGCCAGGGTTCTTGCAAGGATTAAATGAGATAATGCAGGAAAAGCCTGACTCAGGGTCCTGGCATGTACCATGTGCCCAAAAGATTCGCTCTTCCACTCCCAGTGAGATACCTGGGGCTCTAAGAAAAGTTCAAAGTCATGGGTCTCAACTTCAATTTGGAGAGGATTCTGGAGAGGGTAAGTGGACTTCCTAAAATCTTATGGGAAGTTGCTGCTGAGTTGGTGCTTGGATTGAAATCTCCAGAGAACCTGGCTCCAACCAAAAGCTCTTCACTATTCCTGTTAGGAGAGGCAAAAGCTAACCTTCTCTGTATCTCACCACACTTCCCAAGTGCTCAGTCCCCCAAAGACACAAACGCTAGGTCCCTCTGACTGGTTTCATTATTCAATATCTATTCATGAGCACCTGGCATCTTGGTGCTAATATTTGCAGCAGTCTCAACAGAGTCAGGCTCTGATCTCATGGAGAGTCCAGTGCAGAGGGCAAGACAGACATTAATCAAATGGCTGACTGAAGAAATATGACTCGACAGCTGCCCTGTGTGCTGTACAGTACAAGCTTATTGCGTTAGCTATGTGTGTGTATGACCTTTTTCTAGCCCATTTATTGGTTTGCCCACTTGGTGTACTGCCTCCCTCTCTCCATTACCAGCCAATGTCTGCTTAGATGCTGGTAATTGACTTAAATGTCAGCTCTGATATCACTCCCAGCTCCTAAGTCCTCAGTAGCTTCCTACAGCCCAGAGTGCAAGCTGAATATGCCTCTACCTAGGAGCCAAAACTCCTAGGAGATCCTTCTGTCTCTCCAGCTGAACCCATTCCCAGGACAAGAGCTGGGTTTCCCACAACATCTCCCTTACCTGTTACCATCAGTCAGATTTCCAAGCTCACCATCCCCTCAAGACTTGCCACCTGCCTCCTCTTCTGTATAGCACTTTCTTACCTCCGTCTATTTTCTACCTGCAGTGCTTTGATTCCTCTTTGTCTGGGAAGCCTGGGGCTGTTCTTCTGCCATGATGGATACATAAGGACTTTTCTTATGTTCCAATTTGAGTACCAGTTCCTGAAAGTAAGGCAGAGATGTGCATATTATCTTCATTTGGGGGTTGTTTCTTGTGTAACACAGCTATATTGTGTTCTTCCAAGTGCTCAATAAGGATAATTGAATTCAGTAGGTACTAAAGGGTAAGATCAAGATACGGGTTATATTCAAACAATGAAAAGTACACTCATTAGCCTTTGTTTGAGTCTAACTCATATCTGCCTTGCCCTTTAGCACCAACTGGATTCAAGTCATGCCTATTGAACCACCTAGTGGAAATTAGGCTAGAAGAGACAAAAGCTGGAGGGAGAGGTAAATACCCAAAGACATAATTACCTCCAAGGAGATAGGTGTAGCCATGGAGATAATAATATCAACAGTCTGTACTCACTACATGCAGCCTTGCATCAGAAACTCTGAACTCTTTACATGCATTATCTCATACAATCCTTTGAGCAACCCCTCCAAAAATTTACTTCTCTTTATACATAGAGATAAGGGATATGGAGCTAATAAAGACTGAGTGCTGAAGGTTCTAGTTTGGGATTAAACTCAGTGACTTATTATTGAAGTCCACCAATAAGCATCCTTGGGCAGGAGGGCTGAGGTTGGGTTATAGACTCTACCATGCCAGCAGAAACCAAGCACCTTCCTGATTTCTCTGGCTCAGTTATTGTCAGTATGAGACTTTTGTCTCTGGTTTGCAGTCTAGTATGTCTGGTCCATGCTCAGTCTAGCATCTCTGATCTAAGCAAGGAGCAAGAAAGGGCAGAGAGGGAAAAGTCACAGGTCAGTTAGTCTGCCCCCTTTTAAAGTTTTTGAAAAGCCCTACTGGCTGATTCCATCTACATGCCATTGACCAGAAGGTGCCATCTGAGTGCTTTCAACAGCCAGAGAGAAGGAAATGCACTACTTAAATGAACTCACTGCCAGGCTAAACAACGCTGGAGTGAAACAAGTAAGACAGTAGATGCTGGGGAGAGGTCAGCACTTCCTTTGTATCTAGCCTTGGTTAAAGCAGTGATGTGCAGTAAACATTGCATTGGCTGTCCAGGGTAGGTCAAGGAACAGGCGAGTGCTGATGGGGGACATTTGCCAACTTTGTGGCATAAATACTCTTCTGGTAGGTGACATCAAGCTACCAACATGACTACAAATGGCTCAGTGATTTCTCAAAGATATAACTATCAGCTCTCATGAATTAGCACAAGTCAACCCAGCACCGCATTGACCTGGGCCTGCCTGCCTCCAGAAAACACTCATTATCACTATACTGTATGAGAAGTGGGTGCCCAGAAACCATGGAGTTCTCGAACTTGAAATCTGTCCTGGCAGAGAGGCCATGTGAACTTAGAAGGATTTAAGCAATCAGAGGCAGTGGTGAACTGTTCCTTATAGCATAATGTGCAACTAACAGGCCTGAAGGCTCAGGAAGCAAGCGGGTGCAACAGGAGACCCCTCAAAGATTCTGCTTAAGGTCTCCAAAGTTGTTAGAAAATGAATCAGAACCTCAGGCTAAGAAGATCCTGATCAAGGCAAGTCATGCCTGAAACCAAGCACAAAGGGAAACAGTCCCTTTATCAGTCTTCTTTCCTAGCTTTTTAGCAGAGTCTCAACTAGGGTCTATTATACCCTCTAGGAGACATCTCTGGTTGTTGCACTGGAGTAGGGGGTGTCCACGGTATCTACTTGGCCATGAAATGCTGCTAAACATCCCTCAGTGCACAGGAAAGCTCCCCAGAATGACAAATTATCCAGCCCAGGATGGCAAATGGAGAAAGTAGCCAACAAATGTTGTTACCATGAGTTTTGGAAGCCACAGAAAGACTTATTTTCTCATGTTCTCCTCTCTCTCTCTCTCTCTCTCTCTCTCTCTCTCTCTCTCTCTCTCTCTCCACCATCCCCCAGCTCTCTGTCTTTCTCTCCCTCTGGTATTGGGGGCAAGCAGTGAGTGGAGAAGGGAAGACGCTGTTTATTATTCAACTCTCGCTTCCACAGCAGGGAAAACACTGTTTATACAAAACATCAAAGGTCGCTACCACAGATATCAGTTCCATATTGCATGAGCCTTTGCCAAATCAAATTAGCTTATTTTCCTTGATATTAAGTTTGACAAGCAAAGAGACTGTGAAAACCAGAATTCCAACTGGGCGTGCCCCTGTAATTCGGTAAATTTTTTTAGCATGGAGATTCAAACAGTAGCCTTATTCTTCATGTCAGGATTAGATTTCTGTCTGTATTTATCTTGTCTGGAAATTGACTTCATTGTATCCTCAATTCCTTCTAAAATTCAGGTTCTTCAGGAAGGTGGCAGCGGCAGCAGACACTGTTTGGGCTGGCAGTGGATGCCAGGGGCACTCAGTGGGCTGGTGCCACAGGAAGAGGGGCCTCTGCTCGGCGTGAAACCCCCTTGTAAAATGATTTGGTTCAGGGCAGTGGTGTGTGTGTCAGCATTTGTGTCAGTCAAAAGAGAAAGAAAGAAAGAAAATATCCCCAGGCCTGTAACTCTTAATGGTTTTTGGTTCCGGTAGCTTTGAAAATCTGATGACAGCCATGATCTCTCCTCTGGAGACTTGTGCGCACAGACACACATTTTGCTTGGAATCTGGGGTCCTCTCTGACCTTGTGAAGCGAGGTCCTAGAGTGCTGGCCCTAATTAAGGACCGCTGCAATAGGTCAAAGTGGACAGTGGAAAGAGGCATTTAAGGCACCTGGCTCTTCTCTGGTGCGCCCTTCCATCTGACCTCAGTCACACCCCCTGGAGCCTGAGTTTCCTCCATTGTAAAACAGATATTAACATCTCCTTCAACAGGTGGCCCCCTCAGTTAGCACAAGATCATCTGAAGCAGTGTGAAGAAGAGACCAGATGGGGAAGCAGATGGAAGCAGGGAAATCACTTACTTATTCACACGTGTTTACAGGGTACTTCCGACACACAGGCACTTTGCAGGAGACTGGGAGTTCTGAGATAAATATGAGTAAGTCTCTGCACTCCTAGAGTTTGTAGCACATTTCAAATTCACATCAGATAGCCAGAGAGGTTTCTGCTGGTTCTAGGTTATGGAATGAGTAGGAGGGATGGAATTCCAATCTATAAGCAGAGAGGGCTCAGTGCATGAGCTGGGCTGCAGTGCAGAGGGAGAGGACAAGAGGCCTGAAGCCAGGAGCAATTCTCCTGCCACATAAAAAATTTGTGTGGCATTTTTTATAGAAGCCCAGAACAAAACACCTCTAGGTCTGGGAAGGGCTGGAATCCCTATCAGAGGGTTGAATCTTATTATCTTAAATTATCTTAAATTATCTTAAATTTAATCACCTGTAAGTTTCTCCCTGTCTTATATTTGGTGTCTTCAATGTAAGTTGCACCCCTAATTTCTGCTTTTCTGTTAGAACCAGAAGCACAGGCTTTAGCCTTCTTCCTCCAATCCTTCTTGTATATACCTTTATTCCCAGCACCATGACTGAGGTGAGACATACAGCTGGGGCTCACTTAGCATTTACTGGAAGGAAAAAGGGAATGAACTTACTTAGTGGGGGCATAGACCTTAGCAGTGTCACAAAAGAGAACAGGGAACTGCTCACACATGACTCCCAGGACACTGTCTGGGTTAGGAGGCCTTGGGGATGTGATCTGGGAGGTGAGATTAAGCAAGAGTTCATAAGGTGAAGTGGGAAGACATATAAAATAGTTCATAGAAAAGCGTTGATAGCAGGCAGAAGGCTGGCAGGTTCAAGGAGCAGAGATGGTCAGTGTGGCCTGAGCTCTGAGGCTATCGGCAGCATTCAGGGGTGGTTAGAGGGGCACATGGCACAGCACTGTCCAATAGGCTGTGGACAAGCCTTTATTTCATAGAGCAATGGGAAGCAATTTTCTTCCTTCTCTGTTTTTCCATCTAGGCAATGTCAGTATAAGGGGACATGCTTTGTACACTTGTCATTTGCCTTTGTAACACTCAGTACTCTTGTCTTTGCTGTACTCTTCTTTCTGGAAGCAGCATCCTGAGTTCCTTTTGGTCACCTTGCCTTCTCTCTTCTGTTAACAAGCCAGAGTAGGATTGGCCCATTCCAGCTCCAATGAGGTCTCTCATTGTCCTAAACCAATAACTGTACATCCTCCCTTTGACCATAAGAATTGGTCTGATGATAGTAGCAAAACACAGTTAACACAAAGAAGGTGAGAGATGGCATTGGCTAGGGGCTTCCAGAATGTGAGTCCCTGAAATGTCAGTTTTGCTGGGCACTTCTGAAGGAAAATCTCTTTATTATCCTGGAGAATTATAGCAGGATGAGGTCTGCAATTTACAAAGACCACCATGTAGGTCTTAAGGGAGAAACGGATATTTTGAAAAATAGAGCCAAGAAGTGTAAACAATTTAGACTTTAATGATTTTTTAAACACCTGGATCAAGCCTCACCTGATGTCTACCATTTCTGGAACATTCGGCCTAAACCAATACTTCTTTGTTTCTAAAGCCATTTCAAGGTGAGTTTGGGGTATAGAGATATTTAATTGATTCAGGCAGCTGAACCAGTGATCTAATGTTGCTGATTCTGTGAAACAGTTTTTACAAAGACTTGTCGAAAGGCAGGGGCATCTGGGAGGTAGAGGCTATGTGGAAACTGTAATCCAAAAAGCATGAAATCTCATATTTTACCCAAGTATTATGATGGGCCATCAGTCCAAGACTTCACACCACAGTACAACCAAATTCACAGTGAGCGGTCTGAAATGCATGTGGACACGGTTGCAAAGATTTGGGATTCAGTTTCCATTTGGAGGAGAGCCTAGAATTTTTGGATGTTTCCCCAAGGATTCAAGCTGGTGGATCTGAAAAGCCAGCAGGGGGATCTACTGAGAGGCGTTTTCATGGCTCTCCAGGGTACTTCCTCCCTAAGGACAAGAAGGCACTTTTCTTTTGGGCCTTAGGCCCTTCCTTGGTGGAAATTTGGCTGGAAATCAGAAGGGATGAGTAATGAAGAAAAGTTTGCAAGCTTCAAAGACCAGAAATTGGTTTGGTCTGAGTTTAAAAAATCAGTGGAAGGCCTTGTGGATGGGTTCCAATTTGCCGAAACCCATTTGTTCCTCAGTGATGCTGAGCGTGCCTGGTCATCTCTTTCCTTTAAACTCAACGCAAGACATCAGCTTGCTGTGTGGAAGCCTCAGTCTCGACAGGCAAAACTGACTCAGAAGAATCGTCATGACCTCTGCTATGTCCAGGTATCTCAAGTCTCAGAGCTCTTTCTTCTGAGTAAACTGCTCAGAGACATTTCCAGAAAGGAGGTATAAAGGAATCTTTGTGTAGGTAAGAACACAAGTCACATTTGACCAACTCATACCTGTTTTGTTGGAACTTATCTTTTGTAACCAGTGTTTTTCAATTCATGTGTAAGTTTGGACAGTTGCATTCTCCCCCTGAACTTCCATTTCTTCTTTGATTCAAAAAGGATCACATCGCTTATCTCAATACAATGCTCTAAAATCAAAATAGTATATGGAAATTGGCTTGCATGTTCCAACACATAAATAAAGGAATTTGTTACACATTGGCAGATATAGACAAGCTTCCACAGAACGTTAAAAAAGATCAAATCATAGGCTACTTTCATGAAACGTCACACTGCCACTAAAAATAAAAATAAAACCCAACTAAGTAAAAGTTAGCTGCCTCCCAGTGCTTGTTTGCATGAAAACACAATGATATACTCTCAGTTTTGCAATGGTAGGGTCATAGAGTTCAGCCCGTGCATTGGCATGTGAACTTGTGGTTTCTGCCCAATGAATCAGTCCATGATGGGAAAATTAACTTATTCGAGCAGAGCGATGTCAATGTCACTCTGAGGAAGGCGCTAGTACAATGTACAGTCACTACCACGTCCAAGGTTAGGAGACTAAATAATGTTGTCTAGGGAGCTTGCTGACATGCCGTTCACATTTAAAGCCCTGATGTTAATCTAAAACATTTTGGTTTGACATGGGGGAGGAGGAGGGCCGGAGAAGGGGGCCTCTTATATTCCCGTCGATAACAAGTAGGCAGGGACTGAATGTCTCCCAAGCCTGACCCTTGAGGCACTGGTTCAGGAATGAGTCATTCCACCGACCGCCCAGTGGCCCTGGGAGTTAGACCAGGCCAACTCAGGATCTCTCGCCTCCAAGTTGGATCAGTTCGCTCATGAGCACTGGCCCATCCAAGAGTCTCGGAGTCAATGGACCAGAAAGCTGTTTGGACATTTGGATTGTTCTTTCTTTAGCTTCTAATGAGAAACTTCCTTTCCCAGAGGGCATCTCTCCGGCAGCTTTTGCTTATTTCTTATGGCAGACATGTCTGAGCCAGAGAAACAAGTGCAAGTTGAAAACAGACAAAGTCAGCCAGACTTCTCAGTATCCCTCTAATAGCCCGGATTGACTTCAGCGGTTTGGAGGAAGTTCACATTTTTTCCAAATCAGTTCCTCCATCACCATAACAGCCAGGGTGTCTGGGAAAATGGTCTGTCTTTCTGTAAGGGCCATTCTGTTAAGAGAGAGATTAAAAATAATAAAAAGGGGTCAGAAATGTTCTTGCTCTGTGCCAAGAAAAGAAAAGCAAGATGAGTGATCAACATCTTGGGGCATTTGGGCAGGCGGGTCTCTGTTGCGTTGATGAAGCTGTTCCCATCCCAGATGATAGATCAAATACAGAGGCCACTTATGGGCTTCTCAACAGAAATAGCTTGCCATGTTAAAAAGCCTCTTGTTTTTCCACTCTGAGTATCATACTTCTGGCAAGGAAGTCATAAATGAGGTCTGAACTGGAAGAGGGGATTAGAGCAGAAAAGGAAAATCTCACCACAAGTACTATTTACAAGCTATAAATCCCATTGTTAATTTCAAGCCATCAAAACCCTTCTTCTATCTTTCGCCCAAAACAACAACTGATGGTCCTCAACACATGGGTAATCTGCTAGAGGGACGCTGAGAGGAGCTGTCGTTCCCCAGCCACACCAGCCATTGCTTTTCTTGGCAGATAAAATATGACCTTAATTATAAGTCAACTCGTTCTCATTAGGAAAGGGGAGGGAGAAGCTGGAGAAGATTGGAGAAATGGAGGCTGGTTGCAGAGAGCAGAAATGTGCATGCAATTTGCAACAGGAAGAAAGCAAGGCTGACTTTTATAAAAGATGTGCCAAGAGCACTTCAGACTCCAGAAGAGACATGCGCCTGGTTGATTACACAGAGATCCAGCACTACCATTCATACCAAGGGTTTCCTTTCTCTTATGTGAATGTTTACTGTAAGATGGAAATTTTTCACAACTCTCCCACTTAATTATTTGTGGAAGGAGGTATGGTTTCGCTATGCACCCTCAAGAAAAAAAGATAGATGAAAATAACTTCACAAAGTTACTATCACAGCTATTGCCTCTTTTCCTTGTATGATTTACATAATGTGTGTGTGTTATGTGTTAGTTATGAGGCTAATTGCAATAAAGCAAATGTTATTTTCCCACCTAAGGAGGAAACCAGAGAATGATATATTGCACAGACCCCAGAATTTGAACACACTTGTATGTGACTCCAGAGGCTTTGCTTTATACCACTCTATTATACAGCAGTTTTTGCTTTTCATAGCTATTTTTCACAAATCTTATGAGCTGCCCCATTTAACAGATAAGAAAACTGAGGCTAAGAAAAGTGTGGAGAGTTCTACAAACTGGTTCAGTCTCTTCTGTAGGATTACTGCAGTGGAATTCTGCAATAATCTCTCCAAATACTACACAAAAAAAGGGTTGAGCATGATTCTCCACAAACCAATGACAGATGTTTTGATTCTAACCCTAAGCTACCAAGAGAGGCAGAATTAAAAGGTGAGGACAGTTAATATTTCCTATTAAGAATCCCCATTAATGCTATGCTCTTGACTCTTAGAGGTGCCTCAATTCTCAGCTTTTAGAGAATTTGGTTTTTCAGTTTCTCCTTGAATTAAAAAAGCTCTCCTAATCCTTCTGGTAAATCTTTCATTTAAGATATCCAGATTTGGGTTTCCGTTACTTGTAAAGAAGGAACCTAACTGCAGCAATGACTATTTCGAGACTACAAGGTTAAAGTTGGCAAACTTAAGTTCTAAGGTCAAGTCTAAGGAAGACACAAAAAAAGAAGAGAAGGACAAGATAAGATAATAATTAAAAGGTAAACAGAGCAGAAAAATACATGTTGGCATTGGAGGAAATGCTGAGCAGTTGGAGACTTGGCATATACTGACTTCCGGTCTTATGATGCTGCCATTGGGTATTGCCAGTGGGTTGACTTGCTCTAAAATTCCAAAGGCCTTGTCTATTAGGTCATAACAGTTGTGATAGGCATGCCATTGGCAGTACAAAGTTCTATTCAAAAAAATACTTACGTCTTTATTTTTAACTTGTGTTTATGTCATGATACTGCTCTCTATAGTAATAGAAAACAGTTTCCTTAAACTGGCTAAACTAAGGAAAAATCTATCAATTTGAAGAAAAAAATCTACATATGGCAAAAGTCAGAAGTATGACATAAAATATAAGTGCATTCAGAAACTATAAGGCACTGTTTATTACTTAATAATATAGCTTCATAATATGATAAAACTAACAAAATGTTCAAGTCAAATTTGGATAAAAATGATGAAATTTTTCACTTACAATTACCCAGGTACACAAGTTTTGAAGAATTTTCATATTAATCATCCAGAGATTAATTAATTTAAGAGGTTAATTAACCTCTTTTTTAAAAGTTACTTGCAAGCTGGGCATGGTGGCACATGCCTGTAAGCTTCAGCCTATGAAGCGGCTGGGGCTAGGGACCACAGTTCTAGTCCTGCTCTGGGCAACATAGCGAGACCTAGTTCCAAAAATAGCTGGGCGTGGTGGCGCGTGCCAGTAATTCCAGCTACCTGGGAAGCTGAGGGTGGGGTTACTTGCAGAATGAAAGGAGAATCTGCATTCAGTCTTTCAGATTCAGAAACTATATGTTCTATTACTGGGTCAAAAGCAAAGAGAATAAAGAAAATTATAAAGCTAAGTACATAAATTTGTCAGTTCAGAAAACACACATCAATGGAAAAATTCTTCAAGTAGTCCTCTGTGGGGGAAAAGCTAAGGACATTGGATGTTCTAGAACTGGAAATTCCTCGTGGTGAATCTAATTTAGCATTGAAGGCAGAGACTCTGGATAGGATAGTTAGGTCATAGGCCACACAGTGGTTAAAACTATTTTTATTGTTTTTCATTAGGAACATTTACAATTATGTCCACTAAGGGTCTGAGACATGAGGTTCATACAAAAATCATCAGCTTTGTTTAAACCAGTTGTTATGACTCATAAACAGCATTGTTGTTGCCTAGACAAATGCAACTCTAAGTGGAAATTATGCTGATGCTGCTTCTCCCCCTTCCTGAAATGATAAATGAGAATATAAAAGTATAGGAAAAAATTTGGTTTATGGGTCCATGCCATCTTAGCTTCATTTCCATTTTCATGGGTCTTATTGTGTTAAGCCTCCTTTGGAAGATGTATTAGCCAACAGGAATATGATTGTGCAACAGCTTTTAGGACCTTGTTAACAATACAGCTGAGTGCTAGCTACAATTAGGTAGAACAAAACTAACACTAAAACATTCCTTAGTTGGGCCCATAAATAGACAAGTCAGGAAGAAAACTTCTACTGGTAAGTTTGTTCCACCGAGGACAAGGAATTCTGTGTTCTTGGACTTTATAATAAAACCTCTTCACATACTCTGAAGCATTAAACCCAGTGCTACATGAGGTGTTAGCCTGTGCACCAAAGCTGCTTTACTTGGTCAGTAAATAACTTAAAGTGATTGAACTATCCATTGCTGGTGAACTAAAAAGTAAGGTTTTCACCAACAGGTATCGTCTAGACAATTTCATTTGCTATGATCATCACTGTAAGGGACAGTTTGTAATGGAGTGACCTAACCAGGAATCCCACAGGAAAGGAGACACCCATGCTGAAGGTACTACACCCAGTATTGCTCTCTCCTCTGAGGCATCTGGTCTTTCTTAGGAAGGACCTTTGGAGAAAACCCAACCTGGGGACAAGTTCATCCAAATCTATATTACAGAATTCTCCTTTCCCTCTCCAAGATTCGTGTAGGGTGGTGATCTCACCTTGGCAGAAATACACAAAGCCACAAGGGACACCACCTGACACTTGACTAAATATTACAAGTGTCAGGGAGGAGCCCTCTCCACACCAGTGAGTGACACAAATAGTCAATTCAAAAGTAGAAGTTGGAGCTTCCTGGACTTCACCTCCTGACATCCTGAGTGGTAGCTGATGGGACATGGGGGTGGGGCTAGCACTTTGGTAGTTAAAACTGCTTGGACAGTTTAACTACTCCCAAGAAGGGGTGCCTGTAGAGAAGCCACCAACTTACCATTTTGGCTTGGACCTTGGTCTCTGCTCAGCAGACTTTATGTGGGGTAGGACAGATGGCATCTGCTCACATGCTAGCTCATAGTCTTTCTTCCTCTGTCACTTTTCTCACTCACTTTGTAAATCATTGTCTTTCTCTGTGCACCTGCTTCTGGATTTTGTCCTGCATTCTTAAGTAGTTGGATGAGAACCCACTAACCAGGTATTCCCTTTCCCTTGGGCTTACTCCAACCTCACTTCAAAGCGTCTATGCACCATTAAAACCAAATACACCTAAAGTTGAAGAGAAAATAGTGCACTGGGTTCTGTAAGCACAAATATATTTTCTGAGCTCTCAAAGAATTAACTAAAAACAAAGTAAAATTTACTTTTTCATTAATTATTTTCTGCAAAATAATAATGTACCATCAATAAAAATTTCATATCATACTGCTTAGAGGTTTTTCTTTACTATTATAATAGGTATTTTTCCCAACAGTTGGTTCCATAATATTAACCCAGAAAATAGCATTCTGACATATAAATATATTGATTATAAACCAGTCAGAAGTAAGTTAATGACCATGAATGTGTCTTACAATTGCATCTTGTAACATTTTTATCAGCACACCTTAATAGAAGGGAATATCACTAAATTTCTTAAGAGAGGTGACAAATTTAAAGTGAGTTTGGTAAATATAATAAGCTCTCACAATAAGATTGAGTTACTTCAAATATGGAAAATGTCAGACAAATGTAATTATTTTTGCTTTTCTTTTTATAAGGTGAAAAAACAAATCTGTGTTAAATCAACATTGACTCAGTTGGATAGATAGGAACACCCCAAAGTATTTTAAGTTGAAAGACATCCTTAGAGTGATTCTAAATCTGGGCTCTCATTTTGGGGAAAGCAATATCAAAAAGTCATAAAAAATATATTGATCTTAAGAACAAGGGAAATGCTGTCTTCGCCATCCTATTAGACAGTAGGACATTTTTACAGAAGTCAACAAAAGAATCATTAAGATATCAATGAAAAATCTTTATTGCTTTATTTAAAACAACTCAGAAGTGAGATAAGGAGTATAAAAGCAAAACAAACAAACAAAATTCTTAAGAATTGAATCTATATCAGGCAAGATTAAGTCTTTCATTTCTTCCTATGACTAGAAATTATATAAAGCAAAATCATAATTGCTCTTTAACAGACCTCTCTTTTTCGTCACATTTTAGTTTCTTTCTTATTGATATTTTTATGTTATTTTGTTTATATACTGACATGTACAGACACAATATATAATCTTTTACATTACTCATTAATATAGGACAATGTGTATGTCATATTAATTTTACCATTTTAATTCCGGTATTATAAAAAAAATAAAGGTTTAGTCCCAGCCTTGGGAAGCTGAGATTAAGAGTTGCTTGAGTCCGCGGGTTCAAGACTACCCTGGGTAACATAGCGAGACCTCGTCTCAAAAAATAGCCAAGTGTGGTTGTGTGAGCCTGTAAACCCAACCTTGGGAGGCTGAGGCTAGGGATCACTTAAGTTCATGGGTTCAGGACTACCCCAGGCAACATAGTGAGACCTAGTCTAAAAAAAAAAAAAGTCTTTATAGATAACAAAGAATAAGTTAAAGTGTTTACAGGTATATTCAACTGAATAATGATCCTAGATACCTGCATAGAGATCAAGGTAACCTGTGGCAATGTTACTCTAAATGGGTCCTTACAGATGTGTCTGGGTTGAGGATCTTGAGCTTATTTGTACTATTTGAATATGCTGGATGTAATCAGGCAGTGATAGGACAGAGAGAGTAGGTCACAGAAGAAAAACAATGTTAAGTTGCTAGCTTTGAAACCTGAAGGAAAAAAATGAAACAAAACAAAACAAAGAATGTAGGTGATCACGGAAAGTTTAAAATGACAAGGAAAGGTATTATCCATTAAAGGTTCCAGAAGGATCAGAAACGTGCCCATTCTTCAATTTTAAAGTTTTGATCTCCCGAACTGGAAGAGAATTTGTTATCTTAAACCATGAAATTTGTAACAATTGGCTAGAGCAACAAAAGGAAATTAATCTATGCTAATTAATCCACACTTAAACTCTATACACATTTTTCCCTGTGTGTTGGGAATTTGAAATAAAACTTTCATTCAAGTCATTCTTCAAAAACTACTAGCAAAAATAGCAATCAGGAAAACAATCCATTTAAAACTGCATCAAAAAATAATTAAGTACCTTGGGATAAATTTAACTAAAAGGTGAAAG
Source organism: Uropsilus gracilis (assembly GCA_004024945.1). NCBI lineage: Eukaryota > Metazoa > Chordata > Mammalia > Eulipotyphla > Talpidae > Uropsilus > Uropsilus gracilis. Next base: position 22,078 of record PVHY01020798.1, read on the forward strand.
ACCTGTACACTGAAAACTGTAAGACTTTGTTGAAAAAAATGTAAGACAAAAAGAGGTGGATAAATATTTCATGTTTATGGATTGGAAGCTTAACATTGTTAAAATGATTGTACCACTTAACGCAATCTTCAGATTCAGTGAATTAAATCTATTGAAATCCAAAGGCATTCTTCACAGAAATAAAACAAAATCACCTTATTTGAAAGACTCCTAAATAACAAAAACATTTCTAATAAGAAAGAGCAAAAATGGATGCATCAAGCTCCCACACTTCAAATTGTGTTACAAAACAACAGTGACCAAAACAGCTTGCTATTGGAATAACAATAAACACAATGGAAGGCCAGGCATGGTAGCACATGCCGGTAACCCAAGCGCTGGGAGGCAAGAAGTCAGGGATCACTTGAGTTCTTGGATTCGAGACTGCCCTGGGCAACATAGCGAGACGTGGTCTCAAAAGAACAGCCGGGTTCCGTGGCAGGTGCCTATAATCCCAGCTACCTGGAAGGCTGAGGCTGGGGATGGCTTGAGTCCACGGGGTCGGGACTACCCTCCCCCTCCCCCACACACGGACTCAAGCAGTCTCATAGTGGGACCTAGTCTCAAAAAAAAAAAAAAAAAAAAAAAAAAAAAAAAAAAAAAAAAAAAAAAAAAAAAAAAAAAAAAAAAAAAAAAAAAAAAAAAAAAAAAAGACAATGGAATAGAACTGAGAGCAGAGAAATAAAACCACACAAATAAGGACAACAAAGAAGCCAAGAGCACACATGAAACAGGGAAAGGCTACTCAATGAATAGTGTGAAAACTGACAACTATTGCAAACAAATGAAAATAGATCTCTAATACCATGCACAATAATTAATTCAAGATGGATTAAAGCCTCAGATATAAAATCTGAAGCCATAAAATGGATAGATAAATACATAGATAGTACATTCCTTGTCTTTTGCCTCTGTAGTCCCTTTGAGGGACTACAATAATAAAAACAAAACAAAAATAAACAAATGGGACTACATTAAACTAAAAAGCTTCTAATCAAAATAACTTCACCAAAATGAGAGGATAGTCTACTAAAAGGAAGAAGATACTTGTACATCATACATCTGGGATTTATGTCTAAAGTAAACAAAGAGCTCACAATACTCAACAATTTAAAAATCTAATTCAAAAATGGGCAGAGAATCTGAATACATCTTTCCCCAAAGAAAATATGCAGGAACCAATAAACACATGAGAAGATGTTCATCATCTCTTATTATAGAGAAATGAAAATCAAAGCAACATTATGATATCACCTCACATCTATGAGAATGCCTATTACCTGAAGGTCAAGAAGTAACTCACATTGGAAAGGACGTGGAAGAAAGGGAACTTCTATACTCCATTGGAAACATTGTAAATGACATTATATTCCATTATGAAAAGTCTTCAAAAAAGGTAAAAAATATGAATTCCATATGATACAAATAGCCCACTTCTGGATATTTAACCAAAAAAATACTAGTTTAAAGAGGTATAGGCATTTCCATATATATTGTAGCACCATTTTACAATAGCCAAGAACTGGAAACAATCTAAATGCCCATCAACTGATGAATGGATAAAGATGTGGTCTGTATATTCAACAGAGTATTATCCAGCAATATAAAAAAAAATAGATGAAATCCTGCTATTTGCAATAATGCACATGAACTTATAGGATATTATGCTTAGTGAAATAACTCAAACAGAAAGTATAAAGACTATATGTTTTTATTCATATGTAGTAGAGACAGAAAACAAAGAGATGAGCTAAGTAAAATGGATGTTAATTTTTGGACTATAAGGCAAATCAGGTAACAGGGGAGAAACAAGCAGGAAGGGGAAATTGAAGAATAGAATTGTACATTTAATGGTGAACTTATTTTAGTATACCCATGTTATTCTCAATGATGCACCCCTGAAACTCATATAACCTGAGAAATGTAAAAATATTAGATAATGATATAATCAATGAATCAAGAAAGCACTATTTTAGGATTTAGAGTAATTGTTTAAGCTGACTGATTCTTGAGATTCAGGTAATTTGTGGCATGACGCACTTAGAAAAGTCAACCCTTTTATGAACACATTGGTTGCTATGATTCAAACAAATTGAACACTATATGTATATGTTATAATTCTATACATTGATGAAAGCAATACTAGTTTAAGATAAGTATGGGAAATTTAGAAAATTCAAATTAGATAAGCTCTAGTATAGCTAGAATATTACTCTGGCTTTATTTTTGCACTGTGATAAAATCACAGAGAAAAGTCATTATCTAAATGGGCTAATTTTCAAGAGTTCACCTTGATTGCAAATACTCATCGTATTTTACAATATGCAACAACAATGAACATTTTTAATTGTTTCAAAGCAGTGAGTGAACTGCATTCCATTTCAATGTGTAACTGAGCAACCAGGACTGTAAGTTCATAGCTAAATCTTTCTTTTACAGAGCTGTAGTCTCAACAGGAAAATATTTCCTAAAAGAGCTAAAATATTTCAAGCATTAACAATTAAGTTGTTTTGCCTTTTGGAAATTCTTGAGTTCTCATATTTTTAATTTATATAAATGCTTTTAAGAATATAAACCAATTAATTTAAGAACACTCATAGAATTTGAAAACTTTTAATCTGATTCATTCTCTTTCTTGTTTGTTCCTATCTAGACCTACAATGTGGCATAAGAATTAAGTTTACAGCAGCTAAATGGCTGGTCATCATACAATTGAAATAGCTTATGTTGTGGCAGTTTATCTTAAAATAGTTCATGAAGGTCTATCAATGTTTTTTAACTCGATTGTCTCTAGGTTTAAACAGACATAGAAAGGATT
>PVHY01020799.1:0-24925 GCA_004024945.1 Uropsilus gracilis
TTACATGTTTCTTTTGTAATTATTAGGATAATTAGAAATCACTTTGTTAGAAATAAATTAGTCTGCACTGCACTGATAGTCTTACATTGGTTTGGTATTTTGGTTGAGAAGGCTGGGGATGGTGGTAAGAACCCACGAGTGGAAAGTTTAAACTGTGTTTTAAAGTTTTTCTTTTCTGCAGTTTTTGGAGCTGAAAGCTAAGAGCAGTTGGCTGGCTTTTGCATATCAATGGTAAAGGTGATCAGTGAAAATGCTAATGAAGAGTGTATAGCCTGCTTTGGAGAGAATAGCAGGCAGATAAGTGTATCCAGTTAAGGTTAAAGGTAATTGCAAAGGAACTGCTTGTAGCTTGCTTTGTAGAGAAAAGCAAGCAGATAGGGATAAACAGTTAAACAGCTAAGTAAAGTCAGAAAGTCTCTTTTTACCCACTTTCAGTATGAAAACGAATGCTGTTCTTTCTAGCCCATTTCTGCATGGAGGTTTAAAAGAATACACAAGGGATTCTGAGAGAAATAGCCTAAGATATGTCTTGACATTCATGGTTTTAACAAGCTCCTCAGTGGTTCTGATTTATATCCACAGTTGTAAACCCTTGGCTTAGAGATTATATTCAAGAATCATTACAGTAAAGAATTATTTCACGAGTTCTGAAAATGATCTGGAGAAAATTACATGATTGAAACACAATCACAAATTTTTTTTTTTTTTTTTTTTTTTGAGACTAGGTCTCACTATTTTTGCCCGGGGAACTGCAGGCTCATGTTGCCCAGGGTACCACAGACTCAAGTAATCCCCAGCCTCAGCTTCCCAGGTAGCTGACAGGCACGCGCCACCTCACCCAGCTATTTTTTGAGAACTAGGTCTCGCTACATTGCCCTGAGCAGAACTCGAACCGTGATCCCTGGTCCCTGCTACAGCTTCTTAGGCTGCCACTTACAGGCATGAGCCATCATGCCCAGCTACAAAAAATTTTTTTAAAAGCAGAAACATTTTATTAAGAGAATGGTGGTACTCATAGGGTCAGCAGGAAGGATGGAGTTTGAAATTGAGGACTATGCAGTTAGAAGAAAATATGCCCCAGAGAAGGCACATGACAGTCACTCTGCTATGGCTAAAGTATGATGCCCTGAAAATATGCTGAAGCATGAAGCATAGTGTTACTGGGGATTTTACCATGTTGTTGTCTGACAGAACCGCAGAAGGAATTTTGAGGACAGAGGCAACCAAGGGGAAAGAGGCAAATGTATTCAGAAGAACAGATATGAGAAAGGGTTTTAATTGAGAAAAGAAGAACAAAACATAGTGGGAATTCTTGGCGTGTAGGCCACAGAAGAACAAGGAATCTCCAAAACACAAAAATTTAAGTTACTTCAACCATAATTATTAGTTCTCCATAGTCTACTCGTACTGAGGACACAATGAAGAAAAAAAATCTATTTAAAGACTGTCCAGCACCAACTTCTGGAAATCTAGTCACCTGACTCAAGAAACGCTCATTTGCAGTTTTGAAATTCTTCAACCAGGTTGAAGCCTCTAAAGGTTGATCAAAGCGCTGTTTGTTGTAGGTGGACTGCAGAAGATCCCGGCAGTTTTTCACCCAACGATGGGCTAAAAAAAACACACAAAAACATACTAGGAAGGATCTGATTATATTCAACTCAAAATATTCTACGTCCATCTAAATAATGGAATATGGCTTCAGTTTCTCATATATATTTTAAAGCCTTCTTGCTCCAGGGGGTTTACTTTTTCCTCTGGTCCATTTTTAACATTATTATTACAATCAATACATTAGGCATACCAGCTGGATTGAGGACAAGTTCAGTTTTCTGGCAGTTTTTATTTTTATTTTTTGAGACTATGTCTCGCTATGTTGCCCAGGGTAGAACCAATCCTGTGGACTCAAGTGATTCCCAGCCTCAGCCTCCCAGGTAGCTGGGATTACAGGTGACTGCCACCATGCCCGGCTGCTTTTTCAAGACCAGGTCTCGCTATGTTGCCTGGGGTAGTCTTGAACCTGTGAACTCAAGGGATCTCTAGCCTATTGCCTCCCAGTGCTTGGATTACAGGCACATGCCACCATGCCTGGCTTTCTGGCAGTTTTCAAAGATAAAACATAGATGTACGTAATACTCAACAAAACAAGGAAGGCTAAATACAAAGTATGAAGGCTTACATTTTTATTTTTTAAGGATTCATGCTGATGACTCAAGAACACTGATAAACAGTGCCACCTCAAAAGTTCTCTGGATATTCAAAAGTGTTGACGAATGCAATAAAGCTCATGGTGCCTCTAAGGTGGCAGTTTATGCTCTTGGGCATTACATATTGAAGTGGACTCCTAGGCCAAACTACTTCGTTGTTATAAAAAAGCTACAGGGAGCTTTTAGCTGAAATTCCTCTTTTTGACAAACCTTGCAAACTGTTCAGTAACATAATGAAGAGAGTATGATGAACTAGCTCAGCCCACTGCATTTGGAGCAATAGTTTCTCCCTGAGCTCTTAGTGCCTGGTCATCAAATTAAGACCATGATACTGCAAATTAGAGCCACACTAACAGGATAACAGACCCTGACAACGAGTGAAGATAAGAGGTTCTTACCATCTGGAATATGCAGTACCAGCCAGTTCTGTTTTGCACAGAAATGAATAATATGGCAAAGACTGAGAGTTTTCCCTGTTCCTTTCTCCCCATCTACAATCCTTGTTGTTAAAGAAAGTATCACCAGAAAGCACACTTTTTTTTTTTTTAAGACTAGGTCTCGCTATTTTTGCCTGTGGAACTACAGGCTCCGTTGCCCAGGGTACCACGGACTCAAGCAATCTCCAGCCTCAGCTTCCCAGGTAGCTGGGATTACAGGCGCGCACCACCATGCCCAGCTATTTTTTGGAAGGCAGCTATGCTCACCACTATACCACCAACGCTCACTCCAGCTATTTTTTGGGAACTAGGTCTTGCTACGGGCCCCAGGCAGGACTCAAACCGTGATCCCTAGCCCTGGCCGCTTCATAGGCTGAAGCTTACAGGCACGAGCCACCGTGCCTGGCCCAGAAAGCACACTTCTATGTCAACAAACAGTATTCTTGCATTTCTTCTATTGCCACATTTGAGGAAGGAAAACATTGGTTTATAATAACGCAGGTAGGCAGAAAAGGATACAGAGAACATAGCGTATAGCTGGATGGGCAAAATTGGTGTTTTTCAGATAGTGAAGAAGCTCTACGGCCGGGTTCCTTACCATCAGGCAGGCTTCATTGAATGTCTTCACCTAATAAAACAGGGGAGGAGGAAAGAGGGTAGAGTAGAAGTTTCACTGAGCTAATACAGCAACCAAGCTACCATATTTTTCATTCAGCCAGGAGAGGTTGGATAGACATTAAATTTGATAAGGTAAACACTGAAATACATTATTCTACATCAAGTAACACATTAATCATTTTTGATAACTTCTGGTAATAAAGCAATCTACAAAAATAGATACCTCATAGCCAACTCTATATACCACTTAAGTATAAGTAAAAGCATTCAAATGTTTAACAAAATATCTGACACATGTTAAGTATTGAATAAATGTTAATTCTTTTAAATTTATTTTTAGCTAATGCTTATTATATAACCATTTAGACTTTCCTCCAGAATTACACACATGGCAGCCAGGAGCAACCAGTTGTATGATAACTGAGGCCATGCTTAATTATCAACAACACAAAAGACACACCAAAGAGCCAATACATAAGTTTGTTTCATTTTTACCATTAGAAATACTTTGGTGAGAAAAATCTGGGATGCACCGAGCTATGTGAAAGTAATTTACAAATACAGTATTTAATAACACTATTTGCAAATATAGCAGATGAGGATTTTCTTTTTTTTTTTTTTTGAGACCAGACTCGATATTTTTGCCTGTGGAACCGCAGGATCACGTTGCCCGAGGTACGACAGACTCAAGCAATCCCCAGCCTCAGCTTCCCAGGTAGCTGGGATTACAGGCATGCATCACCACACCCAGCTATTTTTTTTGGAACTAGGTCTCACTAAGCGCCCTTGGTGGGACTCCATCTGTGATCCCTGACCCTGGTTGCGGCTTCCCAGGTTGTCGCTTACAGGCATGTACCACCATGCTCGGCCATGATGAGGATTAAAATAGGGTTGGCATTTTAAAAAAGTAATCCTAATCGAACAGTTGGATTGGAAAAGGAATTGAGAGGTAAAGGGAAACATAGAATGTATAAGTAATTCCTTCCCATGCACTGGTGGTAAGGTCATTCTTTTATTTTTTCGACTAGATCTCGCTATTTTTGCCTGTGGAACCTCAGGCTCACGTTGCCCGGGGTACCACAGACTCAAGCAATCCCCAGCCTCAGTTTCCCAGGTAGGTGGGATTACAGTCATGTGCCATCACGCCCAGCTACTTTTTTTGGAACTAGGTCTCACTATGTTGCCCTGAGCGGGACTCTAACTGCGATCCTTGGCCCTGGCTTCCTAGGCTGTCGCTTACAGGCATGTGCCCAGGTCATTCTTAAAGTAAGTTAAAATGATTAGTTACACACGCCCAGTTCAGCCATGCTGCTGGGCACTGAGCCCCCAGCCATTCAGCCTGCCGTGCGCCTTTTGGGGTTCAGGGAGTTGCAAGGTAGGGGGGCCCTACCAGGGCGGTGGGGAGCAGCTGGAGAAGCCCCCCAGTCACCAAACCATGAAGTGGCCCGGTTCAGCCATGCTGCTGGGCACCGAGGTCTCCCCACGCAGGCTGATGGGGGGAGGGCTGGGCTGGTGGAGGGGTAGCAGGTGGTAGAGATCATTCCCTCTGGTCTTCTCCAAATCCAGCCAACCCTCACCAGAAGCAACTAAATCAACGATTCAATGGCAGTTGCACACGAACAGAGGTGAAAAACAAAGAAGTATTCTGGAACAACGAATATGTGAGATCCATGGGACACAGGACTATAAGACTGATTACAGAGATGAACTCAGAAATACAACCACTGAGATCTACAACGATGGGAATAGAATTTCCCGTTCAGAGATGCCTTCAGCATGATCAAAGGACCCTCCCACTCTAGGGGGTAAGGAAAGCCACAGAGACCGGCAGTGGCCCCATGACAAACTCGACCAACCATCTGCCTGGGCCTATCTCGATCAAAAAAATTGGTGCACAAACTTTGGCTGGGAGAAACACTCCCAACGCCAGCAACGAGAAGTACAAAACAAAGAAGGAGCAAAGTAGAAGATGGGCCAGAGTAGCTAAACAGAAAGGAGGAGGAGGCACTGAAAGAACACAATCATGTGTGAACTGGTGGCCAGCAGCAAAAAGACACTTGGAATAAGCACAGGCCACTGTGTCCCAGAAATCATGTTTATACCAGACAGAAGGACATTGCTACAGAAAGAAAAGGAAGAACCCAAGGGTCTAACAAATAATAAATCGCAGTGAAAGAAGAGATGGTGAGACGGGGGTGGGGTGGGGTGGGGGTGGGTGGGATGGGGGAGTAACACCCAAAAGGCAAATGTAAACAAAACTTATTCAATAAAAATATATATTATTTTTTAAAAATTTTTAAAAAATGCTCAATTAAAGGTCGACTTGCAGTCCTGATGCACTGCCAATGTCTTGGAACAGTTTAGAATGCCATTACAGATGATTTCTTCTGGCTGTACCCTATCTCAAACTGGGTAAAAATTCTGACATCTGATTAGTGCCTCATCTAATTTTCTGCAATAAAGTACAGTAAAGAAATGATATCTTCTGGCTCCTAAATGAAAATTCACCTGCACAGTCAAGTTTGATATTTCATTAAGAAGGAATCATTTCTGAAATGATTATTCTGAAAATAATTTAGCAGTACTGAGAAGAACCAACTATGTCAATAAACTATTCTTTCCACCAGCTTATTATGCATTATGAATTCTTTAAATGAAAACCATGTAACCCAAAATTACATACACTCTTTGGTTGAAGTTATGACCATAAAACTACATTTTCTGAAAACCTACTACAATGAGAAAGAACAACAAAGAACAATGATGCACCTAATCCAAATATCATTTCTATTTGGCTCAGGCATATCTATGATTCCCTTTTTCCATACCATATTAACTATTATAATATTTCCCTAAGGCAAATATTAAATTCTTTTTTTTAATCTTTAAATTTTCTCATATCAGAAAGTGTTAGGAGTCATTTGTGGAAAGAAGAAGAAATTGAGATGGAAGAGATGAATAGTGACCTGTGAGGCTAGCCCACAGAATGGGAATCCTGGGAAGCATGTTCAGGTCCAACTTTAATGAATGTGAGAAACCACTTATATACCCAGCAAGGAAAAGTTACAATGATGTAATGAAGAAGTAGCAAAGCGTGTGTGACATGCAGCAGGCAGGATGCAGAGGAATTTACCTCTGGGGGCAACAGTCATTACTAATAGGTCATATGTCTCTTGGGAGATTTCAACGAGGTTAAGAAGCTGGGTTACAGGTGAGAGATGTGCTACCGACCACCTCTAGTGTGCCAGAGGGGGCTAGAGAGATAAGAGGTGTTCCTCTTATCTAAAGTTCCATTTCTCTACCTGCTTCCACATTTCACAAGAAAGGTAATGTGGCCATGTGTCACAACAAGATTTCAGAGAGGCACATCTCACAAAATGGCATGAATACCCAATCATCATGCTTATGAACCAGAAAAGGATCTTAAACTAATTTTAAACATTTACTTGAACATGAAGGTTTCTAGATATCTATTAGGTAACACAAGGAAACTATCTGGATATTTCTTTTTTATTTAAGAATACTTTGCCTGGCTCCCAAAAAGATTTAAGGTGATTAACCTTAAATAAATTTAACTAGAGAAATACTGGCTTAAAATAACTTTAGTAATGACATATTTACAGAAGATAGTGGAATTTATTTTTATCTTTTAGATTCAAATTTCATCTTTGAAAAGCTTTCTACTCATTTAATTCCACCCCTCTGCTGTCCATAGCTTGTTCTGGACTCCCTTCAATTTCCTCCCCCCTTTTGAGCACCTGTTTTTCAAAGCGAGTAGGAAGGCCATGGGAAAACACAGTCTTCAGATCCTGGAGGGGTATGTTATAGTGTTGACCCTCATGCTGCTCCCCATGCTTGGCCTATAAAATGAAATGCAAACAGTTATAATGGGACAACAAGATGACAGACCTTAAAAAAGTGGAAAGGGTCAGCTAGATCACATTAAGGATTCACTAATCTCTTAGTGTGGGCAAAGGTATTTTTCATTTATCTTAGATAAAAAACTGCTAGTTTTGTGCCTAAATTCAGTATATATATATAAAGCTGGTGTTGACTGGAATGATGAGACCAGTTGCTCAGCAACATAAACTCTAGATGTGGAGGTAGCAGAAACAATTCTTGCTATCTGGATTCTTCTGTGCTGTATATAGAGATGCTCCAGTCATGTGACAAGTTCATTTGCATGTCGCTGTTTCCATAGAAACCACAGAGGAATTGGCAGATAAAAGGACTGCAATTACATGGAAAGCTGAAAGACACTTCAATGACTTCATTCATTTATTCTACTCATTTTGTGTTTTGAAAGTAGGTGAATGCTAAAGACAAATAAAACACACTCTGCTAATATGGGGTTTTGGGTACAGAGTTAAATATCCTCCCCTCCACAGCCTATGTTAAAATGGGGCTATCCAGAGAGTATGGACAAAAAATTGTCAATTATTTTCATATTTAAGCACCTGTCACATTCACTTATGAGAAATAGCAATAATAATGGGAAGGAGAAAAGAAATCAACACCTAGCCTAATAGGATCTGAAATAGAGGGCCGGGCATGGTGGCGCATGCCTAAAAGCAGCAGCCTAGGAAGCCGGGGTGGGGACCAGGGATGGCGGTTCAAGTCCTCCTCAGGGCGATGTAGCAAGACCTAGATTCCAAAAAAATAGCTGGGTGTGGTGGCTCGCACCTGTAATTCCAGCTACCTGGGAAGCTGAAGCTGTGGATTGCTTGAGTCCATGGTACCCCAGGCAAAAACAGCGAGACCTAGTCTCAAAAAAAAAAAAAAAGGATCTGAAGTAGAAAATGCAATGCTGGATACTGTTATAATCCTAGTTTCTGTTGCAAACTTCATGTTATCAACAAATCAAGTTAGTTCACTGTCCAGATACAGGATATCAACTTTTAGAATGGTGGGAAATTATGCCAGATTGGGTATATAAGGAAAACTGGGTTTTGTACCTATAGCAAGTGATAATGATCAAGAAAATGGATTTCTTTAGGATTTTCCAAATACCAAGTTTGGTAAACTGTGGCTGGTTACTTATTTTTGTAAAGAAAATTTACTGGATCATAGCCACACCCATTTGTTTATGGCAGAGGCAAATAATTGTGACATGGATCATTGAAGCCTATAAACCTAAAATATATAATATATATAATATATACCTTCTTTAAAGGAAAATTTACTGACCCATCTTAAGCGTAAAATCAATACTAATGGTTTAATTTCACTTCTAAGAAATTGACTTAATAAGCATTTACTATGTACTTACTCTGTGCCCAACAAAATCCTCAGCATAAGGTGAATTAAATGGTTGTGATTAAATCAGAATAGAGAGGATTGACTTGCTTGAGTACTTGGGAGACGACCTGGCTTCAGAACATTATCTCAAATGCATGATCTGTCTCTTTTTTTGAGACTAGGTCTCGCTATTTTTGCCTGTGGAACTGCAGGCTCACATTGCCTGTGTACCACAGACTCAAGCAATCCCCAGCCTCAATTTCCCAGGTAGCTGGGATTACAGGTGTGCACCACCATGCCCAGCTATCTTTTGGGACTACGTCTTGCTATGTTGCCCTGAGTGGGACTCGAACTGCAATCCCTAGCCCCACCCACTTTATAGGATGAAGCTTACAGACATGTACCACCGTGCCCGTCTTGTCTCATTTTATTTAGCTTTTGAGGGTGTCTCTTTGTCTGATATATAAAATGACAGCAATATAAATTTACAAGAACCCCCCAAAAAAAAAAAATATATATATATATATTAGCACTTACCGGGTCATTCTCACTGGTTCGAGAAACAGCTCTGGAACTCTGAACCGGAATCTCGTTTTCCAGGTGAGCAGCAAGGCTTTGGGGTGTCTGGGTCCCTGTATGTAAAAAACACCCAGTGTCCCACTATTAAAAAAAAAAGAAAAAAGAAAATCAAATCAATTTAGTGTTTAGGAATTAGGCAGCTTTTTATGTTTTTACAACACTGGGGTTTTAAGTCATGCCTACAGTGAGGAAGAAAATGTTAATAACATACACTTACTTTTATGTAACAGGGATTCTCTAAATGCAGTTACTCATTTTCTAAATCTGTTCCACATGGAAATAATTCTGTTAAAGATTGTTGTTCAGGAGCATAGCACAGCCATTAACAACCCCAAACAGGAAACATTTCTTAATGCTCTTACTCAAAGTGACGAATGGTGGCTAGCAATGGACAATTCTTAGATGTTTAGTAATCACAGTCACCTCAGTTATTAAAGGATTAGTGCAATGTTCTTACATGAAAGGTATAATTATACTTCCTGCAACAATTTTTCTTGCTGTGTCCTGCAATAAAGTATCTTTCATTAAGGACATACAGTGTAGGAGTCTGTAAAGCATCCAGTTTGTGAAAGGAAATCACTCTATGAACCAGTTTGGGAACTGCATGAGGAAACTTCTGAACTGGGGAGAATGTAGAGAATGAGATTTCAGGAGCCAGTTCTGAGGAAATGCTAACTAGAGAACCCCCAACTAAGTATAAAGATAAGAGATCTTATGGAGAAGTGAAAAGAGTCCCATTACAATGGAAAAAATAGGGCAGAGGCAGAACAGGAATGTAAGATAGCCAACCTAAGGGAGATGATGGGTTTAGCAAGAACTAAGAAATCTGCTTGTGTTTATATTTAGTTTCATCAAGCAGCTGTAAATGCAGAAACTGTATCACTCCTCATAATACTTACACATTTTTACAAGACCTTGAACTTCTTAACATGTGTTTTCACCTTGAAATCTTTGACTTTCATCTTTCTTAGTCCGTAAGACTTATAACAGGTTAATCTTTAGCTAAGTTGAATTTGGATGGCTCCCTTGTAATGTCCAAAAAATTTTCAGTTCTCAGAATGTCAAGGACTTGTGATGACGACCTCATTCCTTTATAAATGCTATATTCAGTCACATGACCATGCTAAACCATGCCATTCATTTTTATGGTTTGTATTTCTGCTCACGTTATTTCAACTTCCCTTTCTATTTAAATCTTAGTCATTTCTTTAAGGCTTCTTATATCCTCTGTGAAGATCTGCCAGCATGGCATTTTTACTGTGCTGTGAATTACATTCATGGATTTTGATAACTAAAAACACACTTGATAAACAAAGATCCTGAAAAGATATATAGATTACTATCAGGCCTGTTCAATGTCAGGAATAATGAAAGTTTCTGGAAGTTAAGTCATTTTGCCGAATGTGACAGTAGGTAGGTGATGAAAGTAGCTATAATGTCCAGGTTTGTTTGACTCCAAAAATCTCTATTATTTTTCATTATATCATAGTTTGTCTCCTATCTTAGGCCTTACACACTTGGAAATGAAAGAATCACATTTTATCCATCTTTGTGTGTCTGTCTCTGAGTATCTAATACACCACAAATACCCTGTATTAGTGCCCTAGAAAAAAGAATCTTTTCTAGTTTAGGGGAAGTAAATTGTACTACACTCAAGTCAGTGGACTGCACACAGAAGTCTCTGAACCAGAACTTCTGTGTTTCATATAAAGTAAATAGCAGTCAGAGGTGCTCCAACTTTGAGAATGGTAGAGACAGCAATGTTCATCGATATCCAAATACTCTAGATTTCTCAGCATTTCCTGTACATAGATTTGGGTCATGTAACTAGTTCTGGCTATTGAATGATGGAGATACCCTGTGCCAATTCTAGTTCAGTTAAAAGTAATTATAATCTTTTTTTCTTCATAATGCTATAAAATCTACAGGCTGGGACAGCATCCCAACATAGTGAACCTTGAACCTTCCCCTCTGTCTATTCCTCCCACATTTGGAAACCAATAGTAATAAAAAAGCACACATAATTTCACTTACTATGCTAAGTCAATGAAAACTCAGGGCCTGTTATCCCAGCATTGTAATCTGAATAATACTTTAATATTGATATCATTTTCAATTCTACTGAGAGCATGCCTCTGGGAAAAAAGTAGCAGTCAAAGGAAAATGAAAAATATTTATACGCCACAAGATGGTGCTATTTCCACAGGAATCCTCTGACTTTTAAAAAATGTTGTTTGTATCAAATTAAAAGCTTGCAAAATGGATTCCTTACTTCTTAAAGTGTTATATATGGTATCATCCAACTAGTCTGTTTCCATGGAAAATAACCATATGTACAATCGACTTTGCACAGCTCCAGAATGAACATTCTACAGTTCCTGAGAGAAGAGCATTTAGGAGCCAATTAAACCAACCTACAAGAAGCACAAAATTCTTCTTGACATTTCTGCAATTTGGGCTCAGGTTTTTCTTGTCTGCTATGATGGAAGAAATGCTAGCCTTTGAATATAATCAGTTGAGACCAGAATCCACGTCTTTGTTGAGTCTTATTTTTTACTTTTACTTTGTTTTACAATCATGAATTATTTTATGCACATAGGTTTATTACAAACCCCTGGAAAAAGATGAATCCTATAGAAGAGAAGGTTCCTTTTTTTTGGTTATCTAGTCTATAATTAAATGATCAGATAGAAGTGACTAAGTCCTCTGGCTCTGTTCTCATACATCAAAATCCAGCTCTGGGAGGATTCCTTTGGATCTGACTATCTCAGCTGAAGTACTCTTCCAGGATGTTGTAAAAGCACCACAACACAATAATATGTGCATGATTTCATTATTGGAATCTGAGGTCTTGGAGAACAGGGACCACACAATAAAATAAAGCACAGTGATTAAGACCACTGGTTGTAAAGTTAGACACATCAGCTACATACTTGGTACACAGTCTGGGCTCTGCCACTTCATGGCCTATTATCTTTTTTTTTTTTTTTTTTTTTTGAGACTAGGTCACGCTATTTTTGCCCATGGAACTGCAGGCTTATGTTGCCTGGGGTACCACAGACTCAAGCAATCCCCAGCCTCAGCTTCCCAGGTAGCTGGGATTACAGGTCCATGCCACCATGCCCAGCTATTTTTTGGGATTAGGTCTCACTATGTTGCCCTGGCAGACTCGAACTGTGATCCCTGGTCCCTGTCGTGGCTTCCTAGGTTGCCGTTTACAGGCACGTGCCACTGTGCCTGGCCTACAGCCTGTTATCTTAGTCAAGCAATTTAGCCTTTTTAATCCCCAGCTTCTGCATCTGTGAAATAACCATATTATGTACTTCACAGGGTGGCCATAGGATTAAAAGAAATAAAACACTTAGCACAGTGTCTGGCAAATAATGAATGTCAAATAGTAACCATTGTTAGTGAAATGAGTCATTTTATAATACCAACTATCTTCCATATGGAAGGTACTGAAAATATTTGCTAAATAAGTGAAAGAACAAAGTAAAGCAACAGAATTTTTAAAAAAATATGATTTCGTTATTTTATTTAACTATCAGAAACTAAAGGTTTAAACTGAACTTACTTTTTCAATAAAGAGTAAATATTAATCCAACTAAAGAATGAAAGTAAAGATATCTGCAGTCAAGTTTATTTATCTATTTTAAAAATTCTAATTCTCTTAATGACATTGCTAATTCTGAAGTACAACTATTTTACTGAGATCTGTTACTAGACGACTTCCAGGGCAGCAAGGAAGAAGTGTATGGGCAGAGAAATGGAATTGTGACTGTTCTTGGGTGCAAACCTGCAAATTAAAACAAGAGACAACTGAAGTTTTCCAGAACACTTGATTTTAGATAGAACAAATTCATGTAAAATAAGAAATTTACCTAGAGAAAGTTGCACATATAGGTCAGTTAGAACTCACCTTATAGGACCTGGAGATTAGTCTTGTCATTCCTTTCAGCATTGTCCCTGTACAATTAAAAAACAGTAAAAAGTAAGCCACAACTGGGAATAGATATTTGCACAAAAGGTTGACACTGACAATATATAAAAAAATCTACAAACTGATTTAAAAAATAATAAGAAACATTGAAAAGGAAATAGCTAATAAGCCCAAGAAAAGATTTTAATCCTCTTTACAACTCAGAAAATATAATTAAAGCCATCATCATATTGAGTAAAATGAAAAAGTCAGAGGCTTTGGAGCATTGGGGACTGTCATACATTGTCAATGGAAGCCTAAATTGCAAACAATTCTTTTGTAATTGAAAATGTATAAGCCTTTTACTTAGGTATTCTCCTTTGCATTTATTCTAGAAAAACATGTATTCATATACACTGGGAAATCTGTATAACAATGTCCATAGTGGTAACATATGAATTACAAAAAACTGTAAAAAGTAGCTGGGCACGGTAGCCTGTGCCTGTAAGCTTCAGCCTATGAAATGGCTGGGGCTAGGGATCGCGGTTTGAGTCCTGCTGGGGCAACATAGTGAGATCTAGTCCCAAAAAATAGCTGGGTGTGGTGGCACATGCCTGTAATCCCAGCTACCTGGGAAGCTGAGGCCGGGGACTGCTTGAGTTCATGATACCCCAGGCAACGTGAGCCAGTGGTTCCATGGGCAAAAATAGTGAGACCTAGTCTCAAAAAAAAACCAAAAACAAAAACTCAAAAAAAAAACCCCCAAAAAACCCAAAACTGTAAAAAGTGCAAATGTTTATTGACAGAAGAGGATAGATCACCACCCACTGGAATAGCATACAATAAGTAGTAAAACCTACATTTATACACATGGAAAACTCTGAAACTAGTGTTGACTGAAAACTTACAGACAGCATGAAATAATCTGTTTCACTGCCTCCATTGCTGTCCAACACCCACCACCACCCACCACCACCTGTGGCCTAGTTTATAGAGCAGGCCTAAGACTGCTTTCTTTCCTTAGACCTGTCTGGAAGGCTGCCTCTTACTTGGAAACTTGGATTTTAACAGTGTTCATACCACTCCCAGAATTGGTGAGAGTGGGTTTCTATGCCTCAACTGTTTATACAAGCCATGTGACTTATGCTGAACACCTGCTTTCTTACTGACAGTCTGGAATCTTAGTGCATGCACTATATGATGACTACATGCCCAGCTTCAATAAAAAGCCTTGGGTCCTGACAATGAGTTTCCCTGCTTGGCAACCCTTCACATGTGCTACCACAACCTGGTGCTGCAGGATCAAGTGTGTCTGGTGTAATTGTACAGGGAAAAGATTATTGAAGGCTATCTCTTTCAGACTTTGCCTGTATACTTTTTCCTTTTGCTGGCTTTGCTCTGTATTCTTTTACTGTAATAACTCAGACATAATTGTAACTACTGGCCTTTGGAGTGTCCTAGGCACACATTATCTGCAGGTGACCCTGACAACCAATAAAAGAAACACCTAGCATGTTAACACCATATAGCAGCTATATCCACTTGGTACACAACACCATTCAGTGCCCATCAGCTAAATTTTCTTGATCCCAATTCCTCTGAATTTTCCCCTACCTCAAATACCTTAACTCCATCCTCTATTTCTGTGGGCCTCCATCTGTGATTAGCTAACTCCCAAGTCAATTCTTTTTTATTTGAGACTAGGTCTCGCTATTTTTGCCTGTGGAACAGCAGGCTCATGTTATACCACAGACTCAAGCAATCCCCAGCCTCAGCTTCCCAGGTAGCTGGGATTGTAGGTGCGCACCACCATGCCCAGCGGTATTTTTTTTGGAACTAAGTCTCGCTCCGGGCCCCAGGCAGGACTCGAACCGCGATCCCTAGCCCCGGCCGCTTCATAGGCTGAAGCTTACAGGCACGAGCCACCATGCACAGCCCAAGTCAATTCTAACCTTCCATATCAATTGATTTTCAATCTAAATTCTCCACCCACTCTCAGCCTTCCCTACTTTCAAATTATGTATGACCCCAATATCACCCCAAAAGTACCTTGCCCACACAACCCTGCTCCTTTGCTCTTTCCAATGCTGTGAAGGAGCTTTGGGTACTAGAGATAAAAGATGCAAGGTGCTGAGGTTACTTCTTTCTCTAGACAAATGCCTTCAGTTTCTTAAAGCAATAATCATATAATACAACCCTTTCTTCTATTAATACTCATCAATAATCTTCAGGTTTGATCCATCAGTTTTAGATTTTAGAGTTGTAAGAAAGACTTTGGTAATTTCACCATACCACTATCTCACTAAGAACACAGTTCACTAAAACAAACAATTTTTTTCTTCTTCTTCCTCTCTCTTTTTTTTTTGAGACTAGGTCTCACTTTGTTGCCTGGGAAACCGCAGGCTCACATTGCCCACGGTACCACAAACTCAAGCGATCCCCAGCTTCAGCCTCCCAGGTAGCTAGGATTACAGGCATGTGTCACCACACCCAGTTATTTTTTGAGACTAGGTCTTGCTATGTTGCCCTGGGCGGGTCTTGAACCCACAGACTCAAGTGATTCCTAATCTCAGCCTCGCTTCATTGGCTGCGATTATGGCATGCGCCACCATGCCTGGTCTTTTCTTTTTAAACAAATAATTATCAAAATCCCAGCAACTCTTTTTTAAAAACAAAGTATGAAGATGATCTCCAAGTTCAACTGGAAATGCAATGGACCAAAAATAGCCCAAATAATCTTGAAAAAAGAAAGTTGGGAAATTCACATTTACTGATTTAAAAGCTTACCTAAACACAAGAATAATCAAGACAGTGTAGCATTAATGTCTATAGGTTATATATATCTGACCCACAATTTTATTTTTTAAAACTATTTACTGTTGATTTACACCATAATTGATATATAGATCAATTAAACTGAGTTGAGGTCTCAAAAATAAATCCTCTTATGATAGTCAATTGATATTTAACATCAGTGCCAAGACAATTCAATAGAGGAAAGAGCAATCTTCACTATTGGTGTTGGGAGAACTAACTCCCCACATGGACCTTTCATATCACATACAAAGTTAACTCAAAACAGATCATAGACCTATATGGAAGTATTATATTATAATGTTCTTAGAAAAATTGATTAAATCTTTTGGACCTTGGATTGGGAACATTTCTTAAAGATGCCAAAAGACTGAGTGGCAAAAATAAAAAGAGATACGTGGACTTCACTACAATTAATATTTGCAAATCATACATATCATACATCTGATAAAGGACCTGTATCCTTAATATAAAAGCATTCTTTACAACTCAACAATGAAAACACAACCTAACTCAAAAATGGACAAAGGATTTAAATCCACATTTCCCCAAAGCACAAAAAACCTCAAAAATATGTCATTATGATAATGCAAATAAAAATACAAGGTGATATGACATTTACAAGGATAGCCAAAATCAAAAGGATAGACAATAACAAATATTGGGAAAGATGCAGAAAAACTAGAGCCTTCATACACTTTGCTGGATTGTAAATGGTACACCCACTTTGCAAAATAGGTAGTTCCTCAGATAATTAAACATAGAGTTACCAAACGCAACCATCATATAATATCTAGCAATTCTACTCTTAGATGCCAACGGAAATGAGAATATATATACACGTAAGAACTTGTGCATAAATTCTCACAATATTACTCGAGTAAAAATGTGGAAACAATACATATGTTCGTGACTTCATGAATGGATAAACAAAATGTAGTCATACAACAGAATATTCTTCAGTAACATACAACGGAATATTCTTCAGTAACAACACATGAAGTTTTGATACAAGCTACAACATGAACATTTAAACAAAAGGAAAGCTGTTACAAAAGACTAAATGTAATGTAATTTTATGAAATGTTCAATAAAAAGACCTTTTTGAGACCAGGTCTTGCTGTGTTGACCAGGGTATCCTGGACTCAAACGATCCCCAGGCTCAGCCTCCCAGGTAGCTGGGTTTACAGGCACGCACCACCACACCCAGCTATTTTTTGAGACAAGGTCTCACTATGTTGCCCTACTGGTCACTATGTTGCTCCAGAGCCCCAGGGTCTTGAACCTGCGGACTCAAGGGATTCCCAGGTTCAGCCTTCAATCCTAGGCTGGGATTCAAGGCATGTGTGCATGGCAAAATAGGTCAACTTTTTGAGGTAGAAAATTGGACTACTGACTGCTAGCAGCTGGGAGGAATGGACAGTACCTACCAGTGGGTTCTTTTTTGGGGTGATAAAAGTGTTCTGAAATTAGGTGGTAAGGGCTACAGAATTCTGAGACTATTCTAAAAACCCCAAAATTGCATACTTTAAAGAATTTTAAGGTGTTTTTCAATAAAGCTGTTAAAAAGTTGCTATCTAGCTATATTAAAACAGTAGTAATAGAAGATAACATGCATTAATTTCCTAACACATACCAGACAATGTGCTATGTTCTATATATATAACACATACATACATATGTATATCTACATGTACAGCATCCTTTGAAGACCTGCAGTCAGCTGTTGCTGCATATTGAACCACCCCAAAACTTAGTACCTTAAAGATTAACTGTCACCACAGCTTACAAGTCTGTAGCCACAGACTGGTTAGTTCCTTTTTTTTTTTCCTGAGACTAGGTCTCACTATTTCTGCTTGTGGAACATCAGACATCAGACACACCTTGCCCGGGGTACCACAGACTTAAGCAATCCCCAGCCTCAGCTTCCCAGGTAACTGGGATTAAAGGCATGCACCACCACGCCCAGCTATTTTTGGGACTAAGTCTCGCTATGTGCACCTGGCAGGACTCAAACCGCGATCCCTGGCCCTGGCCATGGCTTCCTTGGCTGCCACCTACAGGCATGCGCTACCATGCCTGGCCTGGTTAGTTCTTTTGCTTTCGGACAGAGGGTTACCACTACTGGGCTTTGTGATGCACTGAGGATGGCTCGCCAGTGGAAGTTAGCTTCAGTTGCCATTACAGATTCTGTTCCACACTGTCTCTCATGCTCTAGCAGTATGGCATGGACTTGTCATAGCAGCAGCAAAAATTCAAGAGAGGAAACATTACCTCTACAAACTTGGCCCAGACAGTAGTCGTCTATTGTCACTTTCTATTGTAGCCCAGTATACAGGCCAACCCAAATTAAAAGGGTAGAAGCACTTTCCCTCTAAGGGAGAAGGTATAAAATCACTGGTTTTCTAACGTGTGGAACCCATTACACTATTAAACAATACAGAAACTTGGAAGCAAAGTTAATTGTACTTAAGAGCATACATTCCTAAATGACTACAACCCATTTCTTTCTAGGTCACCTCAACTCTGTTGATTTTGATCTTATCTAACACTAAGTGAATTACTAAAATACATTCCATTAATTTTGAATATTATTGCAGTGCATTGATGGCTTCTTTCACTAATAATTTTTAACATTTAGTTAACCAAGAGTGAGCTAAATGAAAGTCAATAATATTCTAAATTAGAAATTATGTAAGAGTCGCAGTTTTATATCTGTATCAGCATGAAATAAAACTAGCTGCTTTGTAAGACTAGAAATCTTGAGTAACAGACAAGTAGATTCAAACGGTAACCATTTATATATATTTTTTAGTTTTTATAAAAATTTAAACAAAAGAATTGCAAGATACTACAGATTTCTGATCCAGTTTCCCCTAATCTTATCATCTTAAATAACAATGGCATAATTTTAAAAATTAAGAAAGTAACATTGGTACAAAACCATTGACTAAGCATACTTTATTGAATTTTTCCATGTTTTCTCCTGAAGTGCTCTTTCTGTTATAGGATCCAATCCAGATTCCACAAATGGAGATTTTTTTTTTTTGTTTTCCTTAAGTCTATCATCAACATATAATCTACCCTGTAAAGTTTTTGTGAAAACTAAAATTTGAAAAATATGTTCTCAGTATTGCTGTATTCAAGTTAGCAATTTTACAGGATGCAGTTACCTAAGGAATTTCGCAGCAGAGCCTCAATCAGTGGTTCTTAATCTTAGATGCACCTGGGTATAATTTAAGAACTTTTAAATGTCCACACTACATTGCTGACAAATTAAATTGCAGTATCTGGTATTTAGATTGAGACATTGGTTCCCCATTTAACTATCATGTAGTCTTTGAAAATGGTCATTCTTTTTTTTTTTTTAATAAAAAAATTTTTCTTTTTGAGGCTAGGTCTTGCTATATTGCCCAGGGTAGTCCTGATCTCAGACTCAAGCGATCCCCAGTCTCAGCCTTCCAGGTAGCTGGGATTACAGGTACCACTGCACCTGGCTGCTTTTTTGAGACCAGGTCTCGCTATGTTGCCCGGGGTTGTCTTGACCCATGAACTCAAGTGATCCCTGTCCTCTTGCCTCCTAGTGCTTGGATTATAGGCGGGTGCCACTGCACCCAGCTTGTGCATGGTTATTCAACCAAATTAAACATTTTTGCAAAAAGTATTAACTGAGACTGTCAAATACCTTATTTTGATGAAGACATACATAAAGGTATTATTCTGATTTATCATTTTCAAAATTCTGATTTTAGTCTGTCATGAATTTTTGCCTACTGAGATATCACACTGATTTCCTGATAGTAATTCTTTTTCCAGATTAGTGATTCTCATTGGGGGTAATTTTGTCGTCCCGCCCCCAACACACACACTGGGCTGTATCTGCAGGCATTTGTGCTGTCCCAACTCTGGGAAAGTGATGCTACTGGCATCTAGTGAGTAGAAGTTATAGCTACTAACAAGTATCTTGTGATGCTCAGGAGAGGCCTGATATTAAACTATCCAATCCTTAATGTTAATAATGCTAAGGTGGAAAAAAGTATTATACATCCAGTCTTAGTGGAAAAATTTGATTCAAGGAGACCAATCTCATTGCTTTCATAATCTAACTTAGAGAAAAACCCAGAATTTGTTATGGTGTACTTTGTAATCTTTCTTATACCTGTTTCTTCCAAGTTTGGATTCTTAGAGCAGCATTAGGGCACTGACAATCTTTGAGAGTCTCAGTATTATACCATTAGCTGTTTTTTTTCTTTTTTTCTGTTTTTTAAGAGACTAGGTCTTTGCTATGTTGCCCAGGGTTGTCTCAAACCTGCTGACTCAACTGACCCAAGCCTCAGCCTCCCAGGTAGCTGGGATTTACAGGCATGTGCCACCACACCCAGCTTCCTTTACTATTTTTGCTAGAAAAAAGTACTTAGTCTCTAAATGATAAAGGAGTAGGTGATGATGCATTGCACACTAACTCTTCTAATGGAGACAGCAAAGAAGTGAACAGAAGAGATGGCTGCTTCTTATGTTAGAGGATATTCTGGATATTTTCCAGTGAACGAAACTGGAAAACTCAACAATTTCACTTCAGACTGATGAAACATCTGAGAGGTCTCTAAAGACTCATCAAAGGCATGTTAAGTATACACATATGCCCTGGCTTACCAACCTGGAACTTCAGGGCTCAATGGTATGCCTATATTAATCTGAATCCAACAGTACATTTATATTTCTAAAGTAGAATTGCATAATGGCAAAGACAATGAGACCTATAGTCTCTATAAAATAACAACAAAAAAATTGATGCCTAAGCAAAACTATTAAAAGAATGTAAAGAACCTAAAACCTATCAATAGTAGATAAGTAGCATATCAATATAATGGAACACCATGCAGCCTTTTATAAACAAAAGAACCCCCAAACTCTCTCCATATGAATAAGAAATTAAAATGAATTATTGGTACAAAGGTAAATATTTTGAAGTACATACCTTACAAAAATTAATATTGGCTGCCTTGGGTTCCTGTGGAGGCAAGCAGAGTCAAGAGCAGTGTCCTCTGAATTTTTTGTATTCTGAATCATTTGCTATTACCCACAGAATAATTAAAAAGAAAAGGCAACCACACAACTATTAAATTCTTTAAAGCTAACAAGTAATGATTCTATGTGAATTTTATTTCCCTATATGGGAAACCTCAGTGCATCAAATCATGTTAAGTTGCAACTAAAGATATAAGTAATTACAAACAGAGGGGCCCCATGCTCAACAACACATCTACTTTTTACCATGGCAAAGTGCTCTGGTATCTCAGATGAGTGTTTTCACAAAACATTCTCTACAGGAAAAGATAACATTGTTTTAAGTTTTTGAAAGTTCTTTTCCTTTCTGTGCCCAAGTTCCCTATTTATAAAACAACCTTATGAACTAGTATTTTCTAGATATTTTTTTCCTCTCTACCAAAGAACACCTACCAAAATAAAAGAAATTTAAAATACTAACATATAAAATAGATAAAAAGGTTGGGCTGGTAAAGGCAGAAATAAGGACCATCTGCCTTGATGTCCCTTTTCTGCCAGCTATTTTGAGAGGGGGGAGAATCTAGAGCTCCAAAACACTCAGGTAACCACAATGGCATTTAGAGTACACTTTCACAAGTCAGGCACTGTTCCAAGTGCTTTGTGTGAATAAACTTATTTATATTCACAATCATATGATGCAGGTAGTATTTTCTCCAATTTACACACAAGGAAACAGTGACAAGGGAGGCAGAATGGTTAAAGGCATGAACTTTAGAATCTAACTGCTGGGATTTGAAACCTGATTCTCCTACATAATAGTTGGGTGACCTTGAGCAAGAAATGAAGAAAAAGAACAAGACAATGGTGGTTATCTAAATATAGAGCTGTTATAAGGATTAAATAACTTGTAAATATCAGTTTTTATTACTGCGAAGTTTCTGACTTTGTCTACACAGCTTCCTAGTGTATGTATGCACCAGGATTTGAAAATAGGCAGGCTGACGTGTATATTTTCCCTGTTCAAAAAGGTGAAGCATGAGTTAAAAATCTTGGCACGCAAACAAAAAATTTTCAGTTCTTTCCTTGTTAAGTAGAAAATAATTTACAGACTATTATGCTTATATAGCATTTCCCCATAACTTGTCAAACATCAAGTCAACCCTGAGGACAATTTCATTGTTTATCTTCTAAATTTCCTTTAATATTTGAAATCTTATTTTAAAAGTTTATATTGAAGATTTTTTTCTTCTGCATTTATATCTTCACAAAATCCGGACAAGGAAGTGCTATGAAATAAATGTTGAAGTACTTCTAATCTAGTGGGGAAGTCTTCATGGTGCTTGGTTAAGACTGCTGTGGTAAGGTGGCATCATCAGATCCAGCTCAGCCACCCCTATTTAGAATGTGAGGACTGGAGTCAAGGGAAGCAGAACATTAAGGAAATTATGGAAATCTAGGCAGCTTTGTTGAGTGCCTCTCACTTTGCTTAAAGTTTCAGTTAAACCACACCCTCATTTAAATTACAGCACAAAACCACAATACAAAGCAGAGTACTTTGGAGGTTAGTTGTTTGGCTCCCCTTTATTAATTTCCTACTGATGCTTTAACAAATCACCACACACACACACACACACACACACAAAAACCCCACAAATTTATCATCTTTGAATTCTTTACTTTAGAAGTCCAAAATCTAAGTGTCTCCAGGGTTGCATTCTTTCTGCAGGCTCTAGTAGAAAATCTGCTTTTTGACTTTTTCAGTTTTTAAAATTTTAAAGGTTGCTCTTTAATCTTCAAAGTCTGTAGTATCTGGTCAAATCTTTGTCACATTTCATCAGTTTGACACTGATTGTTCTATCTCTTTCTAGCATCTTTTCAAAACTCTTGTAATTACCATGGGGTCTACTAGATAATCTAAGGTAACCTCCCTATTTTAAGTTAGTTGATTAGCAGTCTTATCCCTAATTCCTGCACCCTAATTCCTTTTTGCCATGTAACATATTCACAAGGTTCTAAGCAAAAGGATACAGACATTGTTGAGGGAAATATTATTTTGTCTTCTATACCTTCCTCGGTTCAAATAATTCAGGGTTCATTAATTCAATGTGGTCACTTTATTGAGCACTTAATATATTTTCATCTGGTGGGCACTGGGGCAAACACAAAAGAGCAGAATATACTTATTTGTCTATAATTAGCTGACAATTCATAATCAAAGTGGTTTCTGAATGCTAGTTGAAGACAGAGACCTTTCTATAATTTATATACTGGTGTAGTGAAATTCCATTTAGAGAGGTTTTTCTTTGCAGTACGTTGCATATGATGAGAAGTTTTACTAGTAAGATAATGTTATAGTGAAAAAGATTCTTAAGAGACAGGCAAACTATAGTCTAAAAATAGATACTGAATCTCTGAGCCTCAGATTACTCTCTGTAAAATGGGATATGATGTTGTAAAAGTGTTGGTAACTATATGTATTAAATAAAACATACATTCTCCTGACATGGAATTCCACAAAGGTCAATTTTCTTTTCCTCCGAATATTTTAAGTCTCTCACATTTACTCAGATATTTTCAATACTTGCATTCTAAGACCAGACTGAAAGACTGTATTAGACATTGTCATCACCCTCAAAAAAAGTTGTCAGAAGGGTAACACAGTTACTGACATGAAACAATTAAAGATCAATGTGAAACTCCATGAAAGAGCTGAGGTTTAATACATGGTTAAGAAAAGCCAATACAGAACAAAGTAACTGAGGCTTCTGGCCTCTTCACCTTAAAAACAAAACAAAACAAAACAAAAAACAACCAAACAAAACCTGATCCACATATTGAAATACAGTAAGGCGTATACTTGAACATCAGAGCTTGAACAACGCTTTGAAAT
Organism: Uropsilus gracilis; assembly: GCA_004024945.1. Lineage (NCBI taxonomy): Eukaryota > Metazoa > Chordata > Mammalia > Eulipotyphla > Talpidae > Uropsilus > Uropsilus gracilis. Next base: position 23,707 of record PVHY01020799.1, read on the forward strand.
CAATTATTTCTGTCCTTTTTCACACAATTCTTGGATCCCTGAAAGTTCAGTTGTGACAGAAAGTAGATTCCTCCTCTAACTTATTCTGCTGTACCCTTCGGGTGAAACCAGAACCTACCAAATTAGAAAAAATTGGGATTATCTGTGGATTTCATTCAGAGTTCAATCTTCAGGAGAACGTAAATGTAACTGCAGAGTTTTAAAAAACAATTATCAGTAGCCACAGAAATCTGATAGGCCTAGTTTTGCCAACAATTTGGAAGACTAGTACACAAACTACCAATTACACCCACAAACCTTATCACATTCCCGTGCCTATGAGCTAATTTCACTTTACATATATTATCATTATTTTACACACCAATCATGAAGGCAGATTGGGGTCAAATAATTTTTATGAGCAGTCTTGCTTGGTAAGAGGTCACACGAGGACATGGGCGATCGAGTCTAGAAATGAACCAATAACATTGTATGATCCTCTAACACCAGACTGCTTTAAGTGAGGATGAAGAGTCATTAGACATCCACGAGGAATGGGTCAAAGTGCACGTGAACCACATCATCGCGTATGAACGTGAAACGTGAAAAATCTAGACTGAGTTTAAGGAGGGAAAAAAGGGCCAACCACCGCCCGGTCCTTCCTAGGTTGCGGGGTGGCCACACAGAGCCCGGCGGGAAGCCCCTTGGGGTCCCCAGCTCCAGTGGCCTCACTCCCTACCTCACAGAGATTCGGACGCCTGCTCCTTTCCCTCACCGGTACAACCTCTCCTTCACCGACAGTCGCTAGCCAGGTCTCCGGACGCGGCGCAGCGTAGACACCGCCGAGGGCTGGCTCCACAGCCTTGGCCCCGCAACAGAGGAGCAAGCTCGGGTCAGACGGCAGGAAACTCCTCAACGCGCAGCCGCCGCGGACTCCAACCACCCGCCAGCAGAGGGGCGCCAGGCTCCCCGCGACCTGCGCTGGGCGGCCCGGAAGCAGAGTGGGCCGTCGTCCCGGAGCCGCGACCCGGGGGGTGAGTACTTCTAGATCTCCGTCCGTCACTTGGGTAATTCCAGCCGTAGCGGCAAACTCTGCGCGCTTCTTCGGTCCTCTCCTCCCAGGCTCCGCGGCCGACAAGAATGGAACAGTCCCGCGGGGGGGATTGTGGGAGGCGCACGCGCGAGGGGTGGAGGGCATGTGGGGGGGGCCCGGAGGAGGCGGCGGCGGCGGCGGCGGCGG
>PVHY01020800.1:0-24922 GCA_004024945.1 Uropsilus gracilis
CATATCCCCCTTCTGTATCCCCCCTTCAGTCATTCCTCCCATTTTTCTGCAAATTGTTGTTTGGTTAAGTTGATGTTTAGTTGTTGGTTGTTTGGCCTGTTGTTCTCTTCCGATATATGGTAAGTGTGTGTGTGGTTTTTTTTTTTGTTGTTGTTTTATTTTATTTTATTTTTTTTACCCCAGGGCTTTCCCACTTCACTAACATTTGTTAACTATCCTGATCTTTTGTGCTCTTCACCTCCCCTGCCTTCTTCCCCCTCCTCCTCTCTCGCTCCATGGTTCAGTCCCTTTGGTTGTTTTCATTTTTTATTTGTTTGTTTGATTTTCCCTATATCCCTCACATAAGTGAGACCATCCTGTACTTCTCTTTTACTTTTTGGCTTATTTCTGCTAATTTGAGTCTTTCTAGTTCCATCCAGGTTGCAGCAAATGACATGTGTTAGTCCTCCTTGATGGATGCGTAGTATTCCATCGTGTATATGTACCACATTTTTTTTAGCCAATCATCCTTTTGGGGGCATTTGGTTTGTTTCCAATTCTTTGCAACATGAAGACATTAATTCAAAAGAACACATGTACACGCATGTTCATTGCAGCCCTGTTTACAGTTGCAAAGAATTGGAAACAAACCTCTTTAAAATTTTAATTGTAGTCATTATAAGCAAGTAAAGTGAGGTAAAGTTGCACATCATTGTGATTTGACTTATATTTTTCTAGCCATTTCATAGTGCTTAGCATATTTTCATGTTCTTATTGACCATTAATCTTTTTCTATGAAAAAAAATCTTTTTCTATGGAGAAATGTCAACACAAGTTCTTTGCCAGCTTTTAACTGGGTTGTAGTCTGCTGTCATGTTGTAAGAGTTCTTTATATGCTCTTTCTTGGATCTGTGGTCTGCCAATATTGTCTCAGTTTTTTTGGTAGTGTTCAGGAAAGTATTTAAATTTGATGAAGTCTAATTTATGTATTTCTTCTTTTGTTGCTCATGCTTTTGTGTCATATCTAAGAATTCATTGCTGAATTCCAGGTCATAAAGATTTGCCACCGTGTTTGTCTTCTATGAGTTTTATAGCATCAAATGCCTTGTGAATTTCGCACAGCATGGCTTCTGAAAAGTAAGAACAAGGTTTTTGCACTAATCTGCTCCAGAGAAAGCTTATTTAGTGCCAAAGCCTTTTGGTTTTCAGTACTTACTGTGTAGATAAAGCTGGTCCTTGATTCTTCTACCTAGACATCACATTGTCCTCTTAGCATCTGATTAACAGAGATTGCTAACTGTGAGCTAAATGAGAAAAAGAATTCAACAAGAAACTCGGCACAGCCCTTGGAAGAGAGGCAGATGGTACAGTGACAAGATGCCAAACTTCTTATCAAAAGGATCTTTGCTGCAGTTCAAAATGCCCTGCCTGCCACATAAACTCATTTCATTTCTTAAATAGCTCCTTTAGTGACTATTTTTCATTGAATACCAAGGCAGAGTCTCCATCTGTACAATGTAGACACCACTCTGACATGAATAGTTAGACACTCCCGTAATGTCCAACAGAGACAGCTTTTGAGAAACTGGACTAGAAGTTAAGCTTATCTTTTTTTTTTTTTTTTTTTGAGACTAGATCTCGCTATTTTTGCCCATGGAACCGCAGGCTCTCGTTGCCCGGGTACCATGGACTCAAGCAATCCCCAGTCTCAGCTTCCCAGGTAGGTGGGATTACAGGTGTGCGCCACCACACCCAGCTATTTTTTTGGAACTAGGTCTCGCTATGGGCCCCAGGCGGGACTCGAACCGCGATCCCTAGCCCCGGCCGCTTCATAGGCTGAAGCTTACAGCCACAAGCCACCATGCCCAGCTTAAGCTTATCTTTATTTACATTTATTTTTTGAGACTAGGTTGCACTATTTTGCCTGGGGAACTGCAGGCTCACATTGCCTGGGGTACCACTGACTCAAGCGATCCCCAGCTTCAGCTTCCCAGGTAGCTGGGATTACAGGCACGTGCCACCATGCTTAGCTATGTTTTGAGACTATGCTGCCCTGGGAAGGTCTCAAACCTGCTGACTCAAGCAATTCCTAATCTCAGACTCGCTTCATAGGCTGCGATTCAAGGCATGCGCCACCATACCCAGCCTAAGTTTATCTTTAGTACCTAATGTGCCTACTAAAGTTTCAAAGAAAGATAAGCAGCCTTCTGAGCAAAGTTGGCCCCAAATAGGAGCAAATTTCTTGGTAGGCTCTCTGTAGGTTTTTTGGAGAATGAAAATTATTTTTTTTACTTCTAACAAAACTGCTCAAGTTTAGGGGAAACTCATTCATTCTCACCTAAGCTTCTCATTCATTCACAAGAAGCTGCTTTATAAGTTAGGATGCCGAGTTTGGAATTTACAGTGGACAGAATTTACATCTGCTCAGATGCCAAATCAACTGGTTGTTTTAGCTGTTCTCTCTTAGTGGTAAATCTACTTAACAGTTTATTGGTGCTGCATTTTGGTAGCAATTCAGTAAAAGTGTATGTGATGGATACAAATAGTATGAATCTTCAACTGCTCTCTCCAATCACACGATAAGACTTGCATATAAATATTAGTTAATGTTCCCCAAAGAGAATCTCTCTCTCAGCAGGTACATCACTTATTTCCACAGACTGTTTTTTTTTTAATTTGGTGAATTATAACCTGAATAAAACCTACTCAGAGCAGCTAGGAATACTGATTCATCTAAGTGTCAGTAGCTCCAGACCAAGGGAGGTCTTAGACTTCTATTAGATCAAAGTCTCTTTACCAAATGATGATGCTTTTGTCTTACATTTTGAATAAACCAGCAGTCTCAATAACTTGAAAATAAAGCTCGGAGCCGCCCAAGTAGGAGAAAATCAATATCATATTAATATCACATTAGAAATATGTAATATTAATAACAACACTCAAACTGTTTTCGTCTGCTTTTTTCTCTCAAAAAATAAGAAACCTGGGGGGGAAAAGTGAGTCATAAGCTCTTTTCGGATTCCTGTTCTTACTCACCAAAGCAACTGTTACTGTGAACAAACATTATATAGCTTAAAGTTTCTCAGAATGAACTCTGTATAGCATGGGTACACAGCTTGGTGGCAACTGTCACAATGATGAAGAGCTTCTTTGGAAAGGTATTCTTTTATATAAATGTGCTAGAAAAAGATCTAATTAGCGTAAACTTGCGAATGTTTAGCATGAAGCTAAAGTGTGAGAAAAAAGTTTTAATTAGTATTTTTAAAACACTTCCATCACACAAATAAGAGTATATTGGTTTGAGAATGTAGCAATGATGATAGAGATTGTCTCCAAAGATTAAAAATTGGGACTCATGAAACTTATTCATCTTCTGTTAACTAAGTTCTAGAGCATTTATGAAGATGAAGTTGATTCAATACACCCAACTGGTCACATTTTGTTTCCTATCTTCTGTTTTGACTGGTTTAAATGCTTACCCCTCAATTGCTTGACATTACAAAGTATCAACTTCGTTTGGAAAAAAAAAAAAAAGGCCAGGCACGGTGGCTCGTGCCTGTAAGCTTCAGCCTATGAAGCAGCCGGGGCTAGGGATCATGGTTTGAGTCCCACCTGGGGCCCGTAGCGAGACCTAGCTCAAAAAAAAAAAAAAAAAAAAATAGCTGGGCTTGGTGGTGGGTGCCTGTAATTCCAGCTACATGGGAAGCTGAGGCTGGGGATTGCTTGAGTCTGTGGTACCCCGGGCAACGAGAGCCTGCGGTTCCACAGGCAAAAATAGCAAGACCTAGTCTCAAAAAAAATGCTTACTATGGCAAGCTCTACATGGGGCGCCTTCTACCAGTTTTCCTCTTCACTCGGGTATTCAGATTCAGCATTTATCTATAAATGTACTCCCTTGTGATTATGCCTCATTCTAACTTTTTCTTATCAGTAGGTCAGCCTTGCCTTTCTCCTGGTCGTCTTTTCTCTTCACCCTTTCCTGAGCTGCATCTCTCTTGAAACTTCCATAAAGCAATTTTATTTTCCTCTCTGGCACTAAATTATTATGGCACATTATTTTCCTCATCCGTGACATTCCCTTCCACTCCTCTTCCTGGTTCTTTCTACCTATTGCATCACTTGGTGAAAATAATGGCAACAAAAATAGTTAGATGTAATTGTTGGCTATTTTTATAAAATTAAGTGTAGCTTGCCCCTGCTCTATTCTAGGTATACTCTAACTAAATAATTGACATTGGCACTCTTAAGTCAAAGTATCCTTTCATCTGGGGGAGTCTGGATAAAAATAATATGAGTGTGCTCTCTAGTCTTCCTTTTCCTAGGTCTGAGACAGACTTCCAATTCTCCTTCTGTTATGGTGGCACAACAATAAACTGAGGCATCTGACAATTCCACCAGATAGGCCAGAGTTTTTTTGGAAACCCGGTACTTTTTAATTGGACTGAGACAATGGCTTCATTTAGGACATGTTTATAAACTACTCGAAGTAAGTAATTTCTGCAGGTATAGCCTTATCCAATTTTCACTAGTTTTAACATCAGAAATTAATCTTTTCTTCACTTCATACTCAAATTTTGGAGTTACATCATATGTGGAGTCTTAATGAATTAGTGCGCTGTTCTACATGATCCCTTGGCATCTAGTCTATTCCCCATGGTAGGATTTTTCTCTCTCTTAATAAGCTAACCAATGTAAAGTTTTTTTTTTCATGCTAACATGATTTTTGTTTGATGAAAATTCATGACTAAAACTTACAATTTTCCCCCAAGGAAGGAGTTAAAAGTTTCAGGGTATAGAACTCCTGCCCATATACTGGCAAGAATAATTAAAATGGGAAAAATATTTCTGTTTTTAATCATTTGATAGGCAAAGAAAATAGACCTTATTTTCTTCTGGTCAGTCTACTTACAAGAATAAATATTGAAATGAAAATCATTCATATCCACAGGTTATGGCTCTCATTTTTAGTAAATGGTCTTTATATCATATCAAGAGGGACAATATGGAGGTTCAAAAAGTACTGGAGTATCACTATGAGAGAAAAAGCTGGATAAAATGAAGAGCAGAAGTTACTTACAGGGACACCTGGGAAACATGGGAAACTAGAGCAAGGATAGGTGAGGCTACTGGGAGAGTCCAGTGGGAGGGGAACATTAGCTTTAGGCTTTAGAGAAGCTAAAGCTTTAGGCTTTAGACACCTAGAGAAGACCTGGAAAGAAGATCAGCAGCTTAAATCAGTTCATCTGAACAAACTAAAGGGATCTTGAGATAAGAAACTTGATAAAGAGATTTAAGATGGAATTTAAATAGATGCTCAACCAGCATCTATCTGGAGGTTGTAGGGAAAAAGCTATCCTTAGTTGCAATCAAGGACAGTACCTGGTGGCTAGAATGCAGCTGAATGACCAGTTGACCTGGCAGTGAATTTTGAGTAACAGTCAGTAGACATTAGAATTCAGAGTTAAGAACCATTAAGCTAGTTTAAGAAGACAGACTTTTTCTGTCACTGTGGATGATTTATATCCCGAAATGTCTTTACTGCAGAACAAGGCATGTTGAAACCTAAGTGACTGATGGACTGTGCTGAGATAATGAGACCCAGAAAGGAGGCAAGCTAGAGACCAATACATACATACATACACATACATACACACATACACACATACATACACACATACACACATACACACATACATACATAAAAATAAAAGGAAAAAGCCAGTGTCAATACAGCAGGTGGTGATGGGGATTGGATTCTAGAAAGAGTCTCTCTGTGGGTTACTCTGATATATTTTTGTCCTAAGGTATAAAAAGGATTATTCTGGGGTATAAGAACATTTTAATACACCTTCAAGTTCTGAGAATGAACTAAGGTGAATAAAAAAACTCTACCCCTACCATGCACACTGAAATCCAAGGATACTGAATATAAGTGAAATACCTTTAGATACATTTTCCTTCAGATCAAGCGTTCACTATGTCAGAAGTTAAACCAAATAAATACAAGGTTAAACTCTTTATTCTCCAGTTTTCTATTATCCTTGCTTCATTCTTTACTAAAGGTAAAGCTTAATAATAACATTTCAACTCAATGTTGTGTTTTGTCTACTTGTGATTCAAATTACTTTTAAATTGTTTTATTTTGAGTGGATAAAACTTCAAACATTTTTTTTAAGATTTCTTCCACACCCACCTCCAGCCCCCAAAGATCAATTCTCTTCTGAAATAGGTTTTTTGGTTGGCATTTTTCAAACCAAGTTGTTAATTGAATCCATTGGTTTTCATATGTAATGCAACATTTTGATTTTAGAATGTGGAAACGATCTGGAAGTGAATTAAAATAACTTGGCAGTAGAGTTAGACGTCTACGTAAATAAAAGACAGGGCATCTGACACTGTGCTATCTCAGAAATGGGAGAGCCGTGTCAAGTGTCAGTAAGAGATGGCACCTGGCTCAGCGCCAGCCACTACCAGCCTGGCAAAGCTGGAGATACTCTCCTGGGCACTTTACTCCCCTGGCCCCATGTACTACAGTGGGATAAAAACCAGGGGTGGGAGTGCGGACAGTTGTACAAGGGGAAAAATAGATGGTCCATAGGTAGTAAGATGGCAATTTCATCAACATATACTTGGCATGAGAAATGTTGGCAAAATTTGACATTTGCATTTATAAATCTGAGGAAGCAGGTAGGATATGTAAGCGTGATGGGTAAGACTTTTTGGAGATCAACCCCATTGAGAAGCTGTTCCAGTCTGTCTTCTCCATAGTTTCTCAGTTTTGATTTTCATACTGCTTCATCTCTGACTCCCTCTGTGGACAACTGCAAAGTCTTGTTAGGAAATTGTTGAAAAGGAGTCATTCTATGACTGATTGCTAAAATTTCTCATCTCCAAGGCAAAAAAAGTGACAATTCATGTCCCTGTCCTGCCTCCTTCATCTTCTTTCCCAAACACAGACACATATGAGCACTTGATACTCAAACTGTTTCTGGGACTTTAAATTCTTGTTTTGTTTTGCCACCACTGTGTCCCTGAGCCTCATCTATAAATATTTCCTGTTCCCGTGGGATGCCCTGTTCAGGCACCATACACTTGCCATTACACATGTACTAAAAAACGATTACACATACTCTGCTGATATTTGTGAGTCTACAAGTGGTTCTCTACCGGTATTTTCAGTACCCAGATATTCTACATTGCTCTCAGGTCCATATACACATTTTTGCAGTTCATTAAAAATAAACCAGTTGTATTCTCAGCTTGTTGACACTGGAGTTTCTCCCTTTTCCTCCTCAACCTTGTCACTAGTGAGCCAGTCTTCTCAGCCTGTCTCTCTCTGGACCTCTCTTTCTTGGATTTCAGTGTACTTGTTGCCCTATATTATTTGCTTTCTGATGTGTTTAAGGCATAATTGTGTTGACTGTTCTGCTTTTTTCTTTATAGGGTAGAAACAATGTTCTTTCTAGCTTCCTTTATTTGAGGTGGAAGTAGTTATGGTTACTTTCAAATATATCCAATTTGTACTTATGGTAGAATGCACATGCTGATATGTTCAAGAAGTTATGTGAGACATACAACATAAAAATTGATAGATGTGATCATCAGAGTTGAGATGATAGATGATATTTTAGGGAAAAAATAAACTGGGAAAGAAGAGCTGATGGTTGGAGATGCAGAATGAAATTATTGATCTTAATGCGAGAAGATGGTTGTTTCTGTGTTTATTTGATGGAAAGTAGATAGTGTCTGAACAAAATAATTACATTTTTAAATAGGACACTGTCAGACAAGTTTTATATCTGACTTTCTGTTATCTATTAGTGAAGTAGAATTGTTCATAGAGAATCATCAGAAAGTTCTTCCTCTCTTCTTTCTCAGTTAATATTGATAGATCCTGGCATTATCAGTAAAGAAAGAAATAACTATTTCCTCATCTTATTTCCTTAAAATTCTTTTACTTATTTAAAGTAGTGTAGATCCAAATAGCTAAGGCAAATTTAAAAGACCTAGTGGTGATTCATTCATTTCCTCTGCCAGAGCCACATCTCAGCCCAAGGACTCAGGATGGCAGCAGCATGAAGTTAATTCTGGAATCATTGGCTGCTTGCTCAAGAACTGTGAGTTGCACTGTTCATCTCTGCTGACTGGGGAGCTCCCACTGATTACATATACAGAATGATGAAAATTAGGTTTTCTATTTGAGAATTAAGTATTTCAAGCAAAATTAAGGATGGTGTAGGGGTTGAGTGGAATAGTTGGAAAAAGAAACCCCAGTCTGACAAAGCCTTTAAAATACACACATAGGCACACATACTAGACATAAAAACCAGTGCCTGTATTTATCCTCAAGAAGAAGGTAAATCAGGCCAGACACGGTGGCTCATGCCTGTAAACTTCAGCCTATGAAGCGGCTGGGGCTAGGGATTGAGGTTCGAGTCCTGCCTGGGGCCTGTAGCGAGACCTAGTTCCAAAAAAATAGCTGGGTGTGGTGGCGTGCGCCTGTAATCCCAGCTACCTGGGAAGCTGAGGCTGGGGATTGCTTGAGTCTGTGGTACCCCGGGCAATGAGAGCCTGTGGTTCCATGGGCAAAAATAGAGAGACCTAGCCTTTAAAAAAAAAAAAGAAGAAGGTAAATCAGCAAGCACTTGCAGTGTCCTGCTAGTTTTTTAGCAATAGCAGCGTTCTATGAGAATTAAGGTAATTAAAGCTCAGATTGAGTTGAAACCCTGGTTGTGTCAACCTCAAGATGTATAACCTTGGAAAGTTATTTGATCATCCTAAGTTTCCGTTTCCTCAAAAAATTATATAAGGTATAGTAATCACAATGAACATTTGTCCAGTATATGTTAGCCATGCTGTTTGTTCACTTATTTATTCTGGATTTAACAAATTTGAAAGATTTAACAAATTTGAAAGAAAATCTTCAGACTTAAACAAATGGGGGTAGAAAGAGCAGAGAAGACAGTAAAGATAAATGGGACACAGCAACCCATGTAGGAGGGGTCCCAGGAGATGATAGAAAATGAGGAGGAAGTTATTAGTTGCCAGACATAGCTCTAATCATTTTACAGATTTAACATCTTTTATCCTCATAAAACTTTATGAAGGAGATACTACTCTTGCCACAGCTGGTTTACAGAAAAGGAAACCAAGGCACCGATGCTTTCCTTAGGTACTTGCCCAGGACCACACCGCTCACATGGATGAAGCTGGGATGTAAACCCCAAGTCCTCTGGTGTCTTGGTTCTCATTCCAGCCTGTTCCTGTTTGGAGGATTCCATGTGTATTAAATGTCCTCACATACAGAAAAGCTAAGTAAAATAAGTACTGTCATTAGTCTATAGATGATAGAGGACTTAGGAAATTTGCCCCAAATTACACAGCTCCTTCAAGTTAGAGCCACGATCCAATCCCCAACAAGTCTAGTTCTAGAGGCCCAAGTCATCATGCCTGATTTGTAGTCTCCCTCAGTCAGGGAGCCTCGATGATAGAGTTCTCACAAGGATTAAATGAGATACAATCTTCATGTTGATTAACCGCTGACAGTTTGCGGTTTCTTAAGAGCAGGAACAGCATTCGAAGTGAGGTGGGAGAAACAGGAATGTGGAATCACTGCCTGAAATTTGACCTTGTTGCCATCTTTTTCTTCTTCAGAGGAAGGCAATTGCTGGAGAATCCTTGTATTCCTGTCCATTTATCCCCATTATCTGATGGCAATATTGTAGGGAAAGAGAAAGGGCCATACATCTTCTGCTGAGTTTTAAAGTTTGAAAGAATTTTACTTTCTCTGAACTGAGAAGTTAGTCCAGAATATAATTACCAACTGAAGCTAAGACATTCATGATAGCATGTTTCTTATAAGCCTTACTCTATGCCAAGTACTTTTTAAAGTGATGTATGGGTGTTAATTTATGTATTTCCAAGAAGAGCCTTATGAGATGAATAGTGTTACTCTGCCTGTTTACAAATGAAAAACTGAGGTTCCTAGTCAGTACGTGGTAGAGATGGGATTTGAACCCAGTTTTATTCCTGAATCCAAGCTCATACCTTTCTCCACCTTTTCCACTCTTCCCTGTTACTGATTTTTGCTCATATTCTCTCTGAAGGAAAGAAACCAATTATAATTTAAATTAGGAGATAGGCATTTAAAAATAAAATTTATAACTTCATGAATTATAAAATCTATCATTTTAGGTCATATTTTTAATAATTATTTTTGGAAAGACTCAAGGATGCCTCCCATCTCTCTCTCTCTGTTAAATTGCACTTTGAAACTTCTTTCTGTGTCACTTGCAATCCTTCCTCAAAGGTAAGAGTTTTGATAGTACACAGGTTTTGGATCCATTTGGCTAGACTTAGTTGGCAACAGGGTGGACATAGGTATCTTCTTACACCCTCACCCAAGTCCTGTGTAGTGGGAGCATCAGAGGGGATCTTTTATTACCTTTCTGTTATTCCTCTGTCTTTTATTACCTTTTCCAGGGTAGAAATTGCTGGTGAATACTGGCAACAAAGACTACTTTGTTCCCACCTTGTCTGGAATCCTAAGAGATTAATTTCTTCTAATTTATCTGAAGAAATACATATTTTTATACTATATATTTCTAGATTACCTATATAATATATCAAGTATATAGGTAATAAGTATGTACTTATATACTTATATGTATGTACCTATATACATGGCAATAGACCACCACCCAGGATTTATAGCACAGGAGATTTAAGGGATTTGTAGGTCTTGCATGTTCTTCCTCGGTGCATATATACAACTTACTATTTCTCTGGAAGGCTATAGAAAGATTGAATGTATCTTGCTAAGCAGCAGTTGATAGTACTCATGGTTTGCTAGTCCCATCTAATTCTCATGAGAAGAAAAAAGTCTAGGAGACATTTGACCTCCTCCTGTAAGACATTTTCCTGGGGGTTTTGCATTACCACATGGTTTGCTTGTTTACTACTTGGTAGCATTATGCTGATATGTCATACATTGATTAATATATTTTCCAAACTTATATGGACAGTTTATATAGAGTCATTTCTGTATATAATAGGCTATATTTTATAATTTATAATTATACATGTATGATATTTTGTAATATTTTTAGATACATTAGTTCAGGATTTTGAAAGTAAGAGCATAATGCTAAGACTTTCTTTTTGGATAGTTGTGGTGACTATTAATGTGAATTTATTGATACTATCCTGATACTAAAGGAGAATACTTTGAAGACAGGCTTTATTCTGTAGTCCACAGTGAGCCTTACATAGTAACTTGGCTGTAGTAGGTATTTGACAAAAATTTGCTATATATAAATGATTGAATAAACATATCTCAGAGAGAGAGGGAAAGAGAGAGATTTTAGCTCTAGAGTTCAAAGAAGTCTTTAGACTTCAGACAGCAAGATGTAGAAAGGTTTATAAATAAATACATTGATTTGGAAAAAGATATTGCTTGCAAATTTTCATATGCAAATCTAGCATTAAATAGTTGATTAGTATATTTAACTTTTCTAAAGGAACAACAAAGGTATATTTCCAGCTAATATGATTACACTGTACTGATATTTTGAAGACAAGTGCCCAGCTGGATGTAAAATGGGAAGTAAAATGGATACAAGTGGTGTGAAGTTGATTGTGGAGGTCTCTCATTTCTAAAATGGAAAATTTGATGCTGATTCTCTAGACAATATAGATTTGTGAACAGAATAAGTAGTGATATGATAAAAATAATTTTAGAAATACTAATCTTCTTGCCATATACAAGATAGAAGTGGAATGAGTAGCAATGAAGAAGGAAAATAAAAAGTCAAAGAAGAGAAAAGTAAAATAGAAAGATTTAATGATAGCATAGATGTAAAAGTCTTGGAGGAGAAACCTAATGGTAGCTCTCATCTTTCTTTTTTTCTTTTTTATTTTTAGCTCTCATCTTTCTTAGACTACAAACCTAGAAGAATTGATTAAAATGCGTTATGTGACCCTGCTAATTGGTTGATGGAAGTTAACAAGGACTCATATTTTTCTATCTTTGATATGCTGGTTATAGTTATCCCCTTAAACTTAAGGAACATGTTACTTACATTAAGATTCCCCTCTCCCTTCAGTTACTTGTTGCTGTTCCCCTCTCATTTATATTTGTAAAGGTTCAGTCCACAATTTCCTCTGATGTCAATACTATTTCTCTTATTTTTAACTTTTCTAATTTTCCTCTAACTGAATTTTTATGCCTTCTTTTTTTGTTTTCACAGTATTATTTCAACTTTGTTAAATCTCATAGTTCCAATTATTACTAAACACTTGAAGCCATTAGGGAGTTCTTGTTGTACTAACCACAGCATCATGTGGAGTAAGAAGATAATCATCAGACACCATGGGATCTATAATTAAGTTGATGATGGTGGTAAAAGTAAAAGATGTCCCCATGTCTTTTGTCTTGTTTTGATGAGACTTTCCTTACTATTTTTGGTAGCTTCATTTAGGAGACCACCTGAGTTGATATGCTTGAGAGTGATTGTGTAAACTTTATGAAGATGTTAAATGCCATGCTACATTGCAATGCACTCTTCCAATAGAAGCAAACCTTCTGAAGTCCACTCACTGAAAATTCTGGAAGGAATCGCTAGATGGAGATGCCAACTACCTTAACTCTTTCATTTTCATCTTCCTTTGGGAAGATTTCTGTGGTACCAGTTTGAATTATTCTGAGTATTAAATGCTGGTCCAAGTGTGAGCAATATGTCCTTCTTCAATTCTCCTTAGGATAAAAGAAACAGGTAGTTAAAAAAAAAAAACTAGAACAAAATTAAATTGCAAAAAACCAAGCTTAAAAGATGTATTTTCGATGATGAGATAATTATATGACTGCACAGTAACTTTGAAAGATTAGTTTAATTTTATGAGATTGGTTTCCCCTCCTTTCTCATCTCCCTACTTCCATATGACAGGGTATCTCATTCACCTCATCTCATTACAGAAGGATCACTTTCTTGACATATTGGCTTATTCTTAGATCAAGGTTTAGGAGCTTGGTTTAAATACTTCAGATTGAAGTCTTTTCATGGAGTTCAGACTTCTAGCCTGAGGTATATACTTTATCTTTAGTGGATACATTCACACAATGACTTTCCCAAACTTTCCTGGCCTAGGTTAACAGATCTGTGAACTTCTCGAGCATTCTGGGAGGAAGTGACCCAAAGGGTTCTTGTTATCATCTTCACAAAATGACTTTACTCATATATAGTATCAACAGAATAGTCCTCTCATAGAAATACAGAGGGAATGAAGAAAGAAAACAAAAGTCAGCAAAATAGCAGAAATAATGACCTGTAGCAGAAATAATGACCATATATTTTGGTTTAGAAAAAAGTTTAATCAATTTTCACCTTTTTCTAAAAAAGAGAGAATTTAATGAAAATTAAAATGAAGGTGAGCTAGATTCAGAAATCTAAAGCAATATTTCATCTCTACACTAGGTCAGATATTTAAATGTTTTTGACTACTAATATTAACAATAAGAAATTAAAAGCAAAAGGGAAAGTGTTCCTCCACAATTTAAATAGACAAACATATTCCTATGCTTAGATACTGTTCTTTCAAGAATGAAGATTTTGGAATCAAAATGCTGCCTCCTATTGTTGGCTTATTAGTAAGGCTTAATGATTTTAAATTAAATGCATCAAATATTCAGTGAGTTGAAGATACTATAAAAAATGGTAACTATTAAGAAGGTATTTCATATACTTCCAAGAAGTTCATAATCCAGTAGAGAAGAAAGAGCAATGGTAACTACTACCTAGGAATGCATTATTTTTCAATTTGAGAAAGAAATTGCAGTGGTTATTTGCATACTTATTGTTTATTAAATATATTTTAAAAAATGACTCTTTTTCCCTGAACATGTTAATAATTCTCACCTCTATACTTTGCTATGTTGCTCTGGTGAATTTAATTTTATAAAACTCTGTCATTTCATTTAGCATTGTTAGGAGTACATTTAGTAGAGCGAAAAAAAAAACATTAGGTGAGTGCTAATGATTTCAATTTATAAATAAAAGATTGCATCATAACTAGACAGCTTGTTTCAGTTTCTTTTTTTCCAAAGTGCAGTGATTCAAGGAGAATTTTTCTTAGTGCTTTTGATCATTTTTTAATTTGAATCAGAAATGTGAATTAAAAAATTGAAAAATGCCAACTTCAAAATCTGCAAGTAACTGTTGCACTGTGAAGCCTTCATTACTTGAGACACATTAGATACCCACATTTCAGGTCATAACATTTCAATAAAATACATAATGTGTGGTTTCCATGAACAAAACATTTTGTATAGAAGTAGCAAAATATTTTTATACAAAGTAGTGGGTCTCTCATCACTTCCACTTACAAATGATAAAGACCATCAATAATAAGTCCTCTTTGCAAGAGCATCTTGGGCTAATAGGGAAGCAATAAAGAGGTCAAAGGAGCAGTTATGAAATAAATGAAAAGAAAGATTTCCCAGATACCACTTGAGAAAAAGCACTTTGGAAGAGCCAAAGGAAATAAAAAAAGTTAAATTGAGATTGTCAAGGCTAGGAAAGCCACTTGTGAAGGCATAAATATAATCAAACACAGCTATTAGAAAATCCTATTGGCCTCAAACTCATTCTGAAAGCAGAAATGGGATTCTGTAGGCTCATGTTTTAAGGAGTGTAATTGCCTGAGTTATTTTACCCAGGGATCCATTGCTAACTTGTTCCTGTCTCCAAAGGGCAGTTCTAAGAGCTGTAATACCATTCCTTCTCTTTCAACCACCTAGTTCCACTTTTCAAATATATAGCACTGAATCCACTAAAACTATCTTATTTTTCCTTGAGTGCTCTCTTTAGATAGCTCAGTGCTGAATAGGAATATACTCTCTTTGACTTCAAGGGACTCATAGTCTATTTAGGGAGGCAAGCTGTATATACATAAGAAACAGCATAAAGCAAGTTAAGGCAGTGTGTATTGAAACCGAAACTGACTAAGAGATGGTCAGTAATTGGGCCTTAGGGATATTGGAGTGATGTTCTTGACTTGATAGCCAATGTTCATTATTTTCCCATCACTAACAGAATTCAGACTTTAACTTGAATAATGTCCTCTACCACAGCACAAGTAGTCTGGGGCAAGCTGATCTCACCTGAAGCTTCAAGAGGAGCTGAAGTTAATTTCAGTCATTGGCATGTTCTGTTTACCCTGGTCACATTGTTATTTGGTTAGGGATTGGGTGGGGCTTATGAGGAGGATATGACCAACCAAGGTGAATCTCAGGACTATTGTTTAAAATGTTGGGAAGAATCTGGAACCACTAGAGCTATTTTCCGATGAAAGTCAGCCTAAAAGCCAAGGAAATATACAGAAGAGGGCACTGTCACGAGAACTGCAAATAAATAGAGGTGGATCACTGGATCAAGTTATTCTGAAACCTTTCTAGCCACTGGACTAATATTTTCCTTATTGTTTAGCCCTTTGCTTCATGTCATTGAAACAAAGATTTCAAAGGTTTTGAAAGTTTTTGTTTTAAATTTCTTTGTTTCATGTTGTTTAAAGTTTCTTTGCTTCATGTCGTTGAAAGCTGAAAGTTATCTTTCAAATAAGAGATTGGGATGTTCCAGGCATAAGAAATACTGAAAATATGCAAAAAGTTAGGAACCCCTTGAAGATAAAGAGTAGACCAATATGTTTGGGGTGAAGGGTTTATAATAGTATTTATAGACTATATATAGTATATATAGACTATAATAGTGAGGACACACAAAAAAGTGGTTCCAAGTTAGAAGTAGAAAAATTTAAAGATTGGGCAATGGATTTGTTTTATAAACTGCATCAATTAGTGAGTTTTGAGTGGGAAATGTAAGAAAAACAGACAGGTACTGAGCATTTACAATGTGCCAAACACCATACTTGTGATAGCTCATTTAGTTACTGAAATGTTGAATGAGGTAGCATGTCAATGAGTAGAATCATTGTTAAAATAAAGTCAGTACAATAGACAGTGAAGTACAGATCTGGAATGAAACTGAATAAAACTGGAGAACCTGATAAAACAGAGCTAGGCTGCTGAATCACTAATTCTGAAAATGTGTCCAGATCTTGTAGTCCTAGGAGCGAATATGTATCCTTACTGCTTGTCAGTTTGTGTTGAAATTTCCTTTGTACATTACTGAATGCATCCTAAGAGGTAAAACATTTTCTCTACTGGTAAAACTGACTGTTGTTATAGGGGAACGTCCCAGAATCAACTATCTTTAAATTTCTCTACTTAGTTTCTTGATTAAACTACTCATGGCAATTGCCTAAGGCTTTAAATTTGAGTCTCATTTATCTACTGCTTACATATGGGGAATATATCTGTTATATTCTCAAGGACTTACTTATAAATGAGCTCATTTTCTCAAGGGTGTTATGATCTTGAGACATCTTCTGGGATTTCTAAACACTAGTGTTTCTCAAAGGAAAATATTGTTG
Source organism: Uropsilus gracilis (assembly GCA_004024945.1). Lineage (NCBI taxonomy): Eukaryota > Metazoa > Chordata > Mammalia > Eulipotyphla > Talpidae > Uropsilus > Uropsilus gracilis. The sequence goes on from PVHY01020800.1 coordinate 16,465, forward strand.
AGTCTGCCAAGATATCCTCACCTTCATTATGGTTTTCAAATGTTCCCATTTCTTAATTCTTTGGCTGTTATATTTTTTAAATGTCTTACAATATTTTACAAGAAGAGGATATACAATAGAAAGAAACAAAGAATAAAGACAATGAATGTGTTTCACAATGGTGACTGTGCAATACAGATGGCTAACACCCCACATTGGTGTTGTCCACTAGATATTTCCAAAGTGGACATGTTCTACATTAGTACTATGCAAAAACAGTAGCCACTAGTCAAATGACACTTGCTTAAAAGGTGATTAGTATGACTAAGGAACTGAATTTTTAATGTTAATAATTTCAATATAATAATAAATTAAAAGTCACATGTGGCTGGTATGAATATAGTTAATGATTATCATGTTGGAATCATGATAACCTAAGAATCATGATAAATCAACCTAAGAATATTACAGAATAATAGCAAAAGATTGCTGTGGGTAAAGTATATCTTCTGTATATATTTATAGTCTTTTTCTATCTCTGTGGTGAATATCAACATTTGCCCAGTGAGATTTTGCTCATTTGAATCAAATTGAGAGTATTGGATTCTTGTTTGAGTTCTCCCTCATTTGTCACATCTAACAGATCACCAAGTCCTATTAATCTTATAAAAATATCTTAATGATATTCCCTCCTTTCTTTGTGCATTACTACTGTCCAGGTCCTATCTGACCTTTATTATTTTAATTTTTAATAGTATTTTTTCCATTACTCATAAAGTATTATTTTTTAATAGTGCTTTATTACCATTTTTGCTTCTTTCCATTTTACTTCCTACCACATTACCTCTCTGCTTTAGAATAGACTTATCACTCAAAATGTGGTCCATGACCCAGCAGTCTAGATATTACAGGGTGTACACTTGGAGCCCATCAGAAACAGCATCTCAGACTCCATCTTAAAGCAACTGAGCCAGTCCTGCATTTTAATAAGATCTACAATGGTAATTTTTCAGCACATTCGTTTGAGAAGTGTTGCAAGATTAAGTTTGAACTTCTCAGCATAGTTTAAATGTTCTGGTTCAACTCAGTTGCCAGCCTCATCTATAGTAACTGCACCTTTCTAGGGCCAGTATTTCAAGTTACACAAAATTATTTAAAGTTCCAAGTATTTTTCTTTGTTTCTCTTCTGAAGTGACTATTTTTCCCTGGTTCTCAAAACCCTGTAGAAAACTTTTTCTCTATGGTTTCATATGAGAATTAAGTATATCCTCTTTGTACTTCCACAAAATTTAATAGTCTGTAATAACAGCACATGCCACACTGGTGAATCAATATTTATGTCTCTCCTACTGGACTGTGAACATTTTCAGGTAGACATTTCTTTGACAGTTATGTTCTCAGTATATCCCCATACATGCTTGCTAGTCAAATGAGATGTTTTAGAGGTATTAGAAAATGGCTGTATTTTATAAAGGAATTATATTTGAACAGCAGAAAGAAATTTACTGATCATCCAGAGAGGATATTTATTTTATAAGAGGAAACTAAACCCTGAAAGCTGAATAATTATCCCCCAAATATGGTGACATTTTCTCTGTATATGCCAGGTGCTTTGTAAATTATCTAGCCAACCAATAAGATAAATTTATTTTTTGCTCTGGTATTTCAATGAAGTAAATTTCCCTTGACTAGCAAGGTAAAGACTAATCAAGTTGGATTGTTCTTGATCTCTCCTGCTAATCTCTTCTGCACCGTGCCCTTGTGGGAAAGGACAGGACTCTTTTTCTATCTCCTTTTCAGTTTCGTGTTATAGGACACTAATCAGAAAGATAGTGAAGTAATTAGGGATGCAGCACCATCAGTACACAGCTGATAGTAAGCTTTGCATTTCCTTTCATCAGATCTAGGATGCGGTTTCTTAAATTTCATGGTGCCTGGATGAAAGCAGTTGGATCAGAGACCATCTAGATAAGACTGAGGCAATCTTCATAGGCTGAGAGAGACATTTCAAATATACAGCAACCAGTCACATTGCAGAAAATAATCCACTCTTTGAGGAAGTTGCAATTTTGTGAAAAATATTGAATTGCTAAGTATTCCTCAGTGATTGTATTTTGGCCAAGATTTTCACAGTTACTCTGCACATGTTTTCAAATAAACAAATATTATCTTCTCTTCCAGTTGGGAAGGTTGCTGCCTTTACCTGTGTTTCAGTTTATGTTGAGGACTTCTATATCAATTATTTTTCTTGTCTTATAAATTCTAGGATGCTTGACCCACTTTTGCCATGGTATTTCTATTAGTTATTTCTGGATTTCAGCTGGGGTCAAAATCTTGCCCTTTGGGAAAATATAATCAGAGTAGTTTACTCTTTTCTAAAGGAGAATTAATTAGCTCCATTTCAACCAAATTTATTGCATGTCTAGTATTTAGTCTGGTAACTTCAGGATGGGTTTGACATAGACCTTTACTTTATAAACATGTCTGAATTTTATAATTTTCCTATACAGAATACATATTATATATCTGAGCCTATTTCTTATTACACTAAATATAGCATGACCATAAAACTTGAGGTGCAAACAGGGATACTTTTGAGAGTGAAAAGAGTTGTAATTAATAATTACACCTGGTCACCATGTTAAACAAGGGCCGTCCTGGGTGAACTGGGATTGTGTCAGGCAAAGTGGAACATATGGTTACCTTAAATACACATTAGTTGCTATTAAATTTGTTTTTTCACATTTTAAGTCTGATAGTTACTAGGGAGCAAGTTGGGTTAAATTTAACTATTTTATGATACCTATTCTATGATGGGCACTTCAGTAAAAGTGTGCTCAGATTTTAGTCAGGGAAGCAGAACATATACACAAAACTACATGAAGTCTTTGTGTACTGTGGCATTCATACTAGACAGGGAGCCAGGAGACCTAGATTTGAAAATTTACCTTGAAATTCAGTCAATTCCAGTGATCAAATTACCTTTTCAGGAATGAAAGTATATTAATTTTTCCAAAGAGAGTGGGAGAAAATGGTAAAAGAAGTAATAATGAATATTTGATAAAGAATTCAGTTTTTGTATTTTTAAGTTTGTGTAAGCTAGGTTTCCTACCTTAGAGAAAAGTCAGCATGGAAGTTAAAGACTGTTATTCTCTTTACCAAATGAAGTCCAGAAATCCTTCTTGGTTAGTGTCTTTAAAGTTTCATTTATAGTATAGCTTACCTGTCAATCTCCTTATTTTTTTTACTGAAATCTATTTGCTGTAAAACTGGAATTTGTCCTGACCAATGTTCTGTAGAGCGTTCTGCAAATTGCAATCTCATGGTACACTTTAAAATGTTCATCTTTCCTCTGTATTTTCTATAAATTGGTAAGTAGGAAAATGTTCAAACTCACATTTGACCTTTCTTTCTTTTTTCTTTTGGCAAGACAACTTCACAGAATATGTTATGTTCTTCCATCAGGAAGCACATAATTCCTGGTTGACTATGTTTTATGATGTTAGCAGCTGTTGCTATTTAATTGATATTTAATGCCTAGATCCATTTGTTCATTAGGGGTTTAAATTGGTTTCTGATGTTACAAAGTTCACTGGTTTTTTTTTAACTTATATAGGTGGTCAGAGGTGCAATTAAGATGAAAATGTAATTAAAAAAGTTGCATTAGTTATGCCTATATGTGCCAAATTATAATATTATCATAATAAACTCTAAAAATATACTCATTGGTTACTAGAAAACACTAATAGCAACAACTTTGAAATGTTATAAATAAAAGATGATTAGAACATGATTTCCCCCCGATATTTTTAATATATATTGTTCTATGGGTTTTATGATAAAAGAAGTGATCTCATAAAGCTAAATGCACAAAAAACTAATACGCCTTATCTACATTATTACCCACTACATTTTTCATTTCTCCTTGGCCTTAAGTCCTATAATTCTAACTTCTAGGAATGAACAATGTATTCTTTTACTGATGCTCTGCTCTTTTTTTATCACAAATACTGTTATTTTGATTTTAAATAACAGTATGGTCCTATAACCATAACTAAACGCTTTGAGTTACCTTTCCAATACCATTGATTAGCCATCCATATTCTTCCCTTCAGTTTCTGGTCAAGAATAACATGTTGTCATCTGGCAACTGGCAAAGATTAACAGTCAGCTGTGGTTACTTCATTGACTGACTCACCCTGGGACTTAAACCAGGACCTTGGCCTCATTACCATGTTATAATCTACTGAGCAAAATAACCAGGAAAAGAATTTTTGAAGACAGAAAGTAAAAATTTTTGCTATTTGTGTCTCCAAACCTAAACTACTACACATCTGTGTCCCTTTCAGTAATTCTAATAGCAGATGTTTTAGATATGGATGAGGAAGTGAAGGCAGGATATTCTCCTGAAAAAAATCATAGATGATCATGTCAGTTCTCTGGTTAAAAACAACTACTACAAAAAGACAACAAAAGAAACCCCCCACCCTCCTCTGCCTGTTCAATGACTAGAGGGTAATTTCAAATTCTTCAGTATAACATATAAGATTGCAGAATAATCTTGCAACAAACTATTTCTCCAACTTTATCTCTTTCAACTCCTTGCCTCCTTTTTTTCATATTTCAAAAATAATTTTTTCTCATTATTTTGTGATTGATCATGCAATTGTTTAGGACATACTTACTCAGCCCCTAAAATATCGGTCTGATAGGCCCTGGGGAAAATGGAGTGAATGGCGCATTCCTTGACCTTAAAGAATTCCTGGTCTATTTGAGGAGACAGACAAGGAAATAAACGGTTACAGTACTGTGTGACAAGTGTGAGCAACATAGGTGCAGTGCTAAGAGAGCCTGTGGCAAGTGGAAGGATAAAGTGAGATTAAGTATATGGTAGAGAACATAAAGAAATGAACTGCCGGAGAGGAAGACTATGTGTGAAATGGAAAAGGTGATCCAAAATGAGAAAGTAGGAAGTTGCAGAGATGAGAGATTGTCCACATATTTACCAGTAGGGTGCAGTGGCTGAAGGGGGAAATGTGTTGGTAGGCTAATTGGCGCTAAGGCCATTTCTCTCTCCAGAAAAAATTCAATCAGGTATTAGCTGGAACACTTACATGCTAAGTTCTGTTCCAGTTGCTTGGGCTATGTTAGTTAAAATTCTGCCTTGTACATATACCTGTATTCTCATGGGGAAAGTTAATGACTAATGATCCACACAATAAGTTGTGATATTATATTATGCAGGAGTGGCAAGTGCAAAGGGAAAAGTAGGGAAAGGTAAAGGAGATTGGAGTGGCCAGGGAGTGGGTGGGGTAAGCTGGAGTCTCTAACAGAATAATTGAGCAAATGTCCTAAGTAAAGAAAATTAGCTAAATGAGTATCTGAGTGAAGAGTGTTCTAGTTAGAGGAGACAGTTAGAGGAAGGCTTAAAACAAGTAGTAGGCAATGAAGGCAGGAGATCATGTAGGACTGCAAGGCCTCTTAAGGAGTTTAGCTCTGACTGAGTAAAATGCGCAACCATGACAGGATTTTGACCAGTGGAGTGTTAAGAGCTGACTAATGTTTTTGTGGTGTTAACAAGACTTTGGAGCCAAAAAAAACAGAAGCAAGATCTGTTAGGAAAACTGTAGAAATGTGAACTTTTAAAATATATCTGTGTGCATTTGAGAGCTGCAATGATTCCTAGCATTATGAGGCAAACAGATATCTTTGTATACTGTGGGGGTTCTCAGTAAATTCTAATGATGTGATCACTTTAGTTTATACTTTTAATAATGAATATATAGAATACCAGTAAATACCCTCATTCTTATGTAAAAATGAAAGTCCAAAGACTGACAGATTTGTGTCTGTATAGGATCTGAAGACAGTCTTTGTATATTTTAATTCTCAGAAGATCCTGAGAATTCAAAGATGAAGATGCACAGTAACTTCCAAAGTTAAATAAGAATATTGCAGTTTCAATTCAAGTTCAAATGTATTTATATATCTGAGGAATGTACTCAAGGAGAACATAATCCCATACAGGATACAGTGAGATGTGATACACATTTTAAGTAAAATATTAAACCAGAACAAATAAAATGAAACACCTCTAAGATCCATATGATAGTAAGTTGAAAAATTGGAGATCTTTTTGGGGCAACTAGTTTGAAAAGTAGCCCACTTAGAATTTTATATATATTCTATCTATATCAATACCGTGACTTTTTTTTTCAATTTTTAAAAGACACAAACCAGAATGGAAGATGATTTTAAAATAATCTGCACATCTAAGGATTCCTTTGAAAAGGAGAAAACCATGTAGAAAAAAGTAAGAAAGAAACACAGTAACAATAATCTTACTAATTTCTGCTTTCATTGTGCAGGAAGTCAGGAGTCCCAGTGATAACATTCATGCATGTGGTATTTCATATGCTGGAACTGCCTGCAAGCTGATGAGCGCCACAGCTGCAGGTATCCAGTATGCTAATTATGTGGTAGGTAGAAAATAGTGCAGGACCTAAGATGTGACCAAAATGGTCCAATAGGATAACCACTATTAAGTTCACCCTTTACATACCCAAAATAACTAAGCTATTTTAACCTTAGACTTTTAGCTTCAGAGTGGCTTGTGTATGCTGGCTCCTGTTTTGGCTTGGGTTGATAGCTGGCTGGGGAGTAGGAATGATGTTACTTCAAATCTGGTTCAGAAATAGTTGATTAAGGTAAAGTGTTCCACCCATCCTTTTGGATTGTATTTAGTTCTGCTCTTCTCTCTCTCCTTACCCCCCTCCCCCACAGTTTTGTGTGTTTTAGTGATACTTAGGGTTTCCTAAGGCTAAAGTCACAGATTTGGATTTACTGGTATTGTCATTTCCTCTGAAAGAAAAGTATGGCCATTACTAAAAAATCCAGCGTTTCAATCTAAGGTAAAAAAAAACATCCAATCTCTCTAGAAGTACCTTTTTTGTTTTTTCCCACTTCCTGCTTTCTCCCCCATTATCTATTTTGCAATGCAATATAGTTCTCAACCTTGGTCACACATTAGTCACAAACTAGTAAAATATACCTATGGCTAGGGTTCTAATCTTAGAAATGGATTTAATTATTTAGAGATGGGATTGGATTAATGTGATATTTCTAAAAGGTGACCCAGGTAATTTCCATGTGCAGCCAGTTTTGAAAATCACAACACAATGGTTTCAAATTGGAATATAAATAAATATCTAAGTTCTAGTTCTAGCATCACCGTTTACTGACTGATCATAGCTCTCGGTTTCCCATAAATTGCCAAAGTTGAATTAGACATTTATAAAATTTCTCTAGCTTTAAAATGTAATTAAGGAAATTGGGATTCATATAACCTCTAGTTTTTTTTTTTTCAGCTACAAGGAAATAAAAAAATCTAATTATTTGGTATATGAGGGTTTGATATGAAATGAATAATAATAAAAAAAATAGTGCTTAACTTTGTTGCCTTCTTCCAGATTACAAGGCATGGGAGAAAAGAAACAGAAATTCAAGTTTAGAAATCCCAAAAGATTTCTATGGCTGTTCTTTCTGTTCCCAGCTCTCTTAAATTGGGAGTTAGTCAGATGGTACCTGGGGAACAGAGGGAGGAGGGACTTACTAGATACCAAGAAGGTAAATATGATACAACCCCCTAAGGCTTTATACTACTCACCAGAACACAATCCGGCACAAAACAGTATGTGGGAGGTGGGGTAGGGATGTACATATATATACATACATGTATACACACATACACGGAGTCTACTATTGTGATTGCTGAGAAATCTCCCAGAGGTGGGGGTGATCTCTGGCGATCCTCCTCCACTCCAGTGCGACCTTGCAATCCACCCGTGTGTCAGGCCTAGATCTCCAGCCCCCTCCCGGACCTCACCCCAACCAGAGGGTTATCTGCCACCCCCCCCTAGAGCGGAAAGTGGGGAGAGTGCAGGGGTAGGGCAGCCACCGTGCTCTCCAGGAGCCGGATTTCAGTCTACCCTTTGACATAACCCAGCTCCGTGATTTGGAAACGAGACTCCAGCTCTAACCCATCTCCCCACATCTAGCTTCTCTGCCTCTTCTCTGACCAGGCAGCCAAACTATTAGCCAGCTCACCTTCACTCTGAGACCATCTTTAGTCCTTGCTCCCTCACAACCTTCCGAAGCTTCCCCTTCCTCAGCCCCTCCCAAACCCTAACTCTCGGGTCTCACCTCCCCACTTCTCCACGCTGTTGTCCGTCCTCCAGGCTCGACTTTTCCAAGCACTGTTTGCCACTAGCCTTGTTTTCTAGAACTTCCTCAGACCTCTGCCTCTCCCCAGTCAGGTTGCAGGCCGCTACACCTGCGCTTCCTAGTCGCTTCCCTCCCTTGAGTTAACCACTAGACCACACCCTGACTCCAGACCCGAGCGAACACACACACACACACACACACACACTCTCTCTCTCTCTCTCTCTCTCTCTCTCTCTCTCTCTCTCTCTCTCTCTCT